>WNWK01006481.1:0-105344 GCA_009830355.1 Cherax destructor
GGCGGTTGCTGCTGCTGCTGTTGCTGGTTTTTTTGTGGGGTTGCTGGCGGCTGTTGTTGTGCTGTGTGTTGGGTGGGTGCTGCTGTTGTGTTGGGTGTTGTTGCTGTGCTGTGTGTTGCTGCCGCTGTGCTGTGCTGCTGCTGGTTGTGCTGTTGTGTGTTGCTGTTGTTTCTGTGCCGTGTGCTGTTGCTGTTGCTGCTGCTGCCGGCTTTTTGGGGGTGTGTTGGCGGCGCGCGCGGCGCGGCGGGGGGCGGAGCAGCAGAAAACAGCAGCAGAGCGGCGCGGCGGGGCAGCAGCGGCGCGGCGGGGGCAGCAGCAGCAGCAGCAGCAGCAGCAGCAGCAGGGGAGCAAACATTTGATCACTGTGTCTTGACCGGGGGGTTGGACCGACGCTCATGGGGGCGAAATTGATTTTCCAGCGTAAACAGTCAAGTTTTGTGATCTTTATGACCAGCACTGGAGAGGCGCTACCAGCACAAAGAATTATCTAATACAACATTATTTTCAACACCACTTGTACTCTGGAAAACAAGGAGCCCCCGTGTCAGAATAGAGCCCCGTGAGCGTCTGCAGGAGCCCGGGGAGAGTCTGGAAAAAGAAGAGCCCCGTGAATGGAAAACAAAAGAGCCCCCGTGAACGTCTGGAAAACAAAGAGAGCCCTCCTCTAGTTTACCTGGAGTCGCTTCCTGAGGTCACCGCCCCGTGGCCAGCTCCCAGACCAGGCCTCCTGGTTGCTGCCCTGATCGATCAAGCTGTTAGTGTCCGCCGCCCTCAGTCCAATGTATGCACCACAACTCGGTTGATGAGGAACTGTTTTGAGGAATCTGTCGAGTTCCCTCTTGAAGACACCTAGGTGTTTGTTTGTGATCCCCCTTATGCATGGAGGGAGGGGGTTGACGAGTCGTAGTCCCTTAACACTCACTGAGTTCTCTCTCAGTGTACTCACTGCTCCCTTGCTTTTCATTGCAGGTATCTTGCACCGTCTGTGTTCATAAGTAGTAATTTCAAAGGTTTGGTACCAATTCCTCCAGTATCTTCTAGGTGTAGCTTATGATGTATCTGTCTCGCCTGCGTTTTAAGGAGTACAGTTCTAGAGACTTCAAGGACTTCCAGTAATTTAGGTGCTTGGTTGTGTTTATATGACCTGTAAAGGTTCTTTTACATTTTCCAGCTCAGCAATTTCGCCTGTCTGAAGGGGGCCCGTGAGTACACAACAATAATCCAGCCTAGGGAGAACAAGTGACCGGTAGTCATCATTGGCTTGACATCCCTTGTTTTGAAGGTTCTAGTTATCCAACGTATCATTTTTCTTGCAGTTGCAACAATAACGCTGTTGCGCTTCTGAATGCGAATGAGATCTTCCGACTTGATCATTCCCAGGTGTCTCACATTTGACTTACATTCTACTGAGTAGTCTGGAGTTTGTCCTGTAGTCTGATCGTGTTTCTATTTCCTCCATTCTTCCATGGCGTAATAAGTGAAATTTGTCATCAATGAACATCATATTGTTGTCAGTGGCCCACTGGAAGCCTTGGTTTATATCAACTTGGAGGCTCACTGTGTCTTCTATGGATGCCACTTTCATATAAATTCTAGTATCGTCTGCAAAGGATGATACAGTGCTATGATTGATGTCCCTATCTATGTCAGAAATGAGAATGAGGAAATGAAACAGGGTGAGTACCGTGCCTTGAGGAACAGAACTTTTCACAGCAGCAGACTCTGATTTCCTTCTGTTTACTATTACTCTTTGGATTCTACTAGTGATAAAGTTAAAAATCCATTTGTCCACATTCCTAGTTATTCCTTTTACATGCGTTTTGTGCGTAATTACCCCATTGTCACAATTATCAAAGGCTTTTGCAAAGTCAGTGTACACTACATCTGCATTTTCTGTCTTCAAGAGCATCCAAGACCATGTCGTAATGGTTCAGCAGTTGCGAAAGGCAGGAGCGACCTGTTCTGAACCCATGTTGACCTGGGTGGTTGTGAACTGTGATTCCAAGTGACTGATAATCTTACTTCTTAAAACTCTTTCAAAGATCTTGATAATATGGGATATTAGGGCTATTGGTCTATAGTTCTTTTGTCACTGCTTTACTACTACCTTTGTGGAATGGGGTAATTTCAGTGGTTTATAATGACTGTGGAATGACTCCATTGTCTAGACTTCTACTCTATAGAATATTTAAGGCACGTGATCATTTTTTTTTCAATTCTTGATGAATATGGAGTTCCATGAGTTTAGGCCTGGGGCGGAGTGCATGGGGTATACAATCGATGGTTTCTTCGAAGTTAAGCAGGGTTAGAGTTATATCAAATTAGAAAGATGCCTGCAGCATTTTGTCTCATTCACGAAGAACTTATTTGGGTCGTCAATCTTAAGGCCGATTGGTGGCTCACTGAACACTGGAAAACAAGAGAGCCATCGTGCTTCTCTGGAAGAGCACTCGTGAGTATCTGGAAAAGAGCCCCTGTGAGCGTCTGGAAAACAGGAGAGCATCGTGTTCGTATGGAAGAGAGCCTACGTAAGCGTCTACAAGAGAGCTCCCAGTGAGCGTCTTTAAACAAGAGAGCCCCAGAAAGTGTCTGCACTTAAAGCCGTACGCTGCTACCTTATTTCTACGCAGGTAATTTTTAATCTGAACGTGCCATTCTTCTGAGGGGTTATTATCGTGTTTATTTAAGACTGAACGTGGGAGTGAGAGAGAACAGCTGTGAAACGTGGGAGAGTGTAAACCAGGTAACCCGTATATACACGAATGACATTAACTCTCCATGACCCGCCGCTCGATACTGCAAACGAGGAAGCCTCCTCAAAGATAGTGAAGATAGGGGAGCAGGGTGCAATGTGCCCTTGTTGAAGCGAAGATTTTCCTCCTCCTCGGTGGGTGTTCACAAGGAAAGAACGTCGTAGGAGAGCTTCACTAATAGCAAAGTTACTGGACAGAGCTTCACAGGAATGTTACTAAGAAAGAGCTCCAGAAAACTACCAAAAAAAGGAGCTTAAGGAGGAAATTTACCAAAGAGGTTTTTAGAAAAGCTAGCAAGGAAAGCTTTAAGAGGTAAGATATCAAAGAGAGCTTCGGGGAAAAAGCTACCAAAGAGAGCTTCAAGCAGTTGCAGCTTATGGATGTATTTATAAAAAAAAATACTTCTCAAGAGCTCTTGCAAGCTCCACTAATTAAGACGTCAAAATTATAAAAAAAAGTCCTTCCAGGAGTTTTTCACCAAAAGATCAACCCGAAAAGAAATTTTCCCCAAATGACTCTTCAACCTACGACCACCTCCACTAGCAGCGTCTCCTGGTATACACGTGTTTACCTATTGATAAACTGTACCCTCACCATTACCATACCTTTGAATACCTTTGAAGAGTTTCGAGAGTATCTACTCTCTGAGCCCGGCCATGGGCCAGGCTCGTCTGGTGCTTGCCTGGTCAACCAGGCTGTTGCTGCTGGAGGCCCTGCCCCACATATCCATCACAGCCTGGTTGATCTGGCACCTGGTGAAGATATTTGTCCAGTTTCCTCTGAAGGCTTCTACACTGGTTCCAGCCGTGTTTCGGATATCTTCTGGTAAGATGTTGAATAGTCTGGGACCCCGGATGTTAATACAGTGCTCCCGTATTGTCCCCACCGCACCCCTGCTCCTCACTGGGTTTATTTTACACTTTCTCCCATATCTCTCACTCCAGTATGTTGTTATGGCAGTGTGCAGATTTGGGACCAGGCCTCAAGTACTTTCCATGTATATATTATCATGTATCTCTCTCCTCCGCTCCAATGAGTACATGTTCAAGACTTGAAGGCGTTCCCAATAATTTAGATGTTTCAATGGCTCAATGTGAGCCGTAAACGATCTCTGGATTTGTTCCAGCTCTGCTATTTCTCCTGCCCTGAACGGGGCCGTCAGCACTGAGCAGTATTCTAAGTGAGGGAGCACTAGCGATTTGAATAGTGTCACCATCGGCATTATTTCCCTTGTTTTGAAAGTTCTCAATACCCACCCCGTCATCTTCCTGGCTGTTGTGATCTTTGTCTTGTTATGGTCTTTAAACGACAGATCAGCAGACATAATTATTCCCAAGTCCTTTACGTGTTCCTTTCGTTCTATGTGGTGACCCTCTTGCGTTTTGTATATAGTGTTCCTTTTGAGTTCTTCATTTTTTCCATACCTAAGCAGCTGAAACTTATCACCATTGAACGTCATGTTGTTCTCCACTGCCCATTGGAAGACCCTGCTTATGTCCTCCCTGTAATTTTTCAGTGTCCTCTACCGTAGTGACTTTCATGCTTATTTTAGTGTCATCTGCAAATGATGATACAAAAGTGCTGGGTGTTTTTATCTATGTCTGCTATGAGGATGAGAAACAGCAGAGGTGCCAGGACAGTGCCTTGGGGCACTGAGCTTTTGACCTCGCTGATGCTGGATCTTGCCCTGTTCACTACTACTTTTGTGTTCTTTGTGTTAGGAACTCAAAATCCATCTGCCTACCTTCCCGTAATGCCTATGGCCCTCATTTTGTGCGCTATCACCCATGATCGCATTTGTCAAACGCCTTTGCAAAATCTGTGTAAATCACATCTGCGTTTTGGTCGTCCTCCAATGCCTCCGTAATTCTGTCATAATGGTTCAGCAGCTGTGACAGGCATGATCGACCCGCTCTAAAGCCATGCTGGTTCGGGTTATGTTGGTTGTGCTGGTCCATGAACTTTGTAATCTGCCGTCTCATCACTCTTTCAAAGATTTTTATGATGTGAGAAGTGAGGGCTACTGGTCTGTAATTTTTAGCTAGTGCTCTACTACCTCCCTTGTGCAAAGGAGCTATGTCTGCACTCTTTAAGGCCTCTGGAATTTCACCTAGATCTAAGCTCTTTCTCCACAGAATACTAAGGGCTCTTGCTAATGGTACTTTGCACCAGAGATCAAAGTCCGAGTGGTCTCTCCATCGTGCGGTTGATACTATCGTCCAGGCTCTGCTATCTCGTATCATCTACCCTCTTGCAGTCTCTTTGTGATTTCTACCGTTGCGCGGTCTGGAACCTCTACTATCTTGTGGTCCGTCGATGGAAGTTTCAATCTGGAACTTCTACTATCTTGGGGTCCATCGAGGGAAGTTCCAGTCTGGAACTTCTACTATTTTGCGGTCCATCGAGGGAAGTTCCAGTCTGAAACTTCTACTATCTTGCGGTCCGCCGAGGGAAGTTCCAGTCTGGAACTTCTACTATCTTGTGGTCCGCCGAGGGAAATTCCAGTCTGGAATTTCTACTATCTTGCGGTCCGTCGGAGAAGGTTCCAGTCTGGAACCTCTACTATCTTGCGGTACGTAGGGAAGCTCCGGTCTGGAACCTCTGCCATCTTGCGATCCATCGAAGGATGTTCCAATATCCACGAATAACATCAGAACTTCAGCTTTAAGTTCCAGTGTAAACAAACAATAAAGATAATCCAGTAAGCGTGTATCTGAGGAGCATCATAAAGATTTTTAAACACACACACCTCTTTACCCGGTCCAGGAATTCCAGGTAAAAATTTTATCTCTGTAAATATTTGCTGCACCTGGAAGAGTGCTAGTGGTGTTTCCGGCAATCATTGCCTCCTCCTCCCTCCAGCGCATCAGTTCTGAAAAAGCCTATTAGCTGAGGGTTTGGTCAGTCAGGCTACTGGTGCTCGTGGCACACCTGACCCTAACACAGCTAAGCAGAAGCTGCTTGCAAAATAAATGAAGTTCCCTTCATTTCAAGAGAAAGTGGATCAATTTCTGCAAACTGCATCAGATCATGCAGGTTGTCATTGATACGTAAGAAAGACACATGCGGTAACTTGATAAAGTCAGTGGTGGGCGAAATGTCTCGTTAATAAATGTCCTGGTAGTTACCGCATGTATTTTACCTACTTGTTATTAATCACCATTTGTAACAACTGTGATTGCTATGTAGGCCTGCGGACCTCTGGCAGCAACACCCTGGTTAACCAGGAATCAACAGGGAAAGCAAGAACTGATGCAAGTCCTACCTCTTTGTTTTCAAATCTCCCTCTAAGAGGTCACACTAGCGACATCTGCCGGCGTGTGTAGGCAGGTAGGACACGCACGCAATGGCCCTCACTCACACTCCCACACAGACCTACGTACGGAAGTTCCTAGCGTACTGGCTTGCCTCCGGCAACCACCGTTTGTACATATGTCTGAATAAAGAAAAGAACTACGATCATAGCTATCAAACAACCCGTAATACTGAGGCTGGGATGCAACAGCAGAAAAAGTTCTTGAAAACGATCACAGATACGAAGTCTTGATAATTTTCCTGATATCTAAAGGGTGGTGGAAAAAAAAACTTGAAGCTTTTACGGTAATTGAGTTGTCCCTCGGTGTCCTTATGTGTGTGTTAAGTCATACAAAAGAATACACAATAGCCTACTGAAAATATCAAATTTGAAATAAATTTTAATCTAAAGGCACATTATCAAACAATAATATACATTATGGACCGTTGTGAAAACGGTGAGAGGGAGAGAGAGAGAGAGAGAGAGAGAGAGAGAGAGAGAGAGAGAGAGAGAGAGGAGAGAGAGAGAGAGAGAGAGAGAGAGAGAGAGAGAGAGAGAGAGGAGAGAGAGAGAGAGAGAGAGAGAGAGAGAGAGAGAGAGAGAGAGAGAGAGAGAGAGAGAGAGAGAGAGAGAGAGAGAGAGAGAGAGAGAGAGAGAGAGAGAGAGAGAGAGGAGAGAGAGAGAGAGAGAGAGAGAGAGAGAGAGAGGAGAGAGAGAGAGAGAGAGAGAGAGAGGGAGAGGAGAGAGAGAGAGAGAGAGGAGAGAGAGAGAGAGAGAGAGAGAGAGACTGTGAGGGTAGAGGGAACCTGCAAAGGTTAACACCCTCCCATGTCTTCCGGAGTTAAAGGTCACGAGTGGTACCCACCGCACCTTGTTCCCTGCCCCGCCCCTCCCCGCACGCTGTGCCCCGCCCATCCCCGCATCTTGTGCCCCGCCTAACCAAGCAACCCCCCCCCTTACCGAGACCCACGTGAGCCCTTACCTGGTGCCGCCTGAGCGACTAGTTTACTGTGCACACCATCCTTATGGTGTAAGTGGTATGCCAAAGAATATGATTCCCTTCCCCCCCCTCGTGTGCCCCGCCCCACCCCGGCTTGCCCTGCCACGCCCACAGCTGGCCTTGACCTAGGCCACCAGGCTAGGGCATGAGCCACAACCTCGCTGTGACTACCAGCCTGGTTAACCAGACCATCCACCAAGACGCTTGGTCTGAGACCGGGACACGGGCTCCTTGACCCCCCCCAAAACATTCTTCAGGTAACCTCCAGGAAACTATTGTCCAGAAAACACCTACAACAACTCACATGCGCCTCAACGCCTACAACAACTCACACGCGCCTCAACACCTACAACAACTCACATGCGCCTCAACACCTACAACAACTCACACGCGCCTCAACAACTCACACGCCCCTCAACACCTACAACAACTCACATGCGCCTCAACACCTACAACAACTCACACGCGCCTCAACACCTACAACTCACACGCGCCTCAACACCTACAACAACTCTTAAGCGCATTGGCTGCCTCTTCACCTTCACTTTTCCCCATCAAATAACTTCTATTTTCTCTTCTCTTCCATCTGATTTCGCCCACTTAGTTCCCATCTCCCTTCAGCCTTTAAAGGCAGAAAGATGTAGAAGAACTATAGGAGAGAGAGAGATAAACACCTGATAACCTGACGATGCTCGTTTTTCTACCATTTTTTTTTCTAAGAAATTTCATTTCCACTAAAGCTAACATAATTTTCTTTAATAAGCATTAATTTAGAGTGAAAGTGTTTAGTCTTACTGGAGTGTGAGATATGGTGGGGAAAAACTGTATAATAAATCCACTGAAAAGCAGGTGATCCATACCTGTGTACCTTTGATATACCTTTACCTTTGGTGAGTTCTGAGTTTTCCTAATCCCGGAGTCAGGCTTGTCTGGTGCTTGGCTGGTCAACTAGGCTGTTGCTGCTGTTGGCCCGCTGCCCCACATATCCATCATCCTAGTCTGTAGTGGATTCCGAGGAGTCAATGACCCAAGACCAGACATCCACGGGCACAATCAGAGAACACTATGTCAACAGTCAGCTCTTCAACCTGTTACCAGCAGGTATCAGATACCTGTGTGTTAGCCCACTGTTGTGGGTCGCATCCAGGGGGGTGAAATGTGTTAGACAACTCCAGTCTTGCTGGAAGTATTTAAGATAGCCGTTTATCTAACGATGGTAATGAACAAAAAATAATTTGCTTGTCATGCTGTCTCTCTCCCTGCTTACCCCCTCCCCTTCTTCCACTCTCTTTCTCTGCCCTCCCTTTCCTCCCTCTCACCTCCCTGACCCTGGTGGCAGCTCCACATCCGGTTGGTGTGAAGCTCCTCACGTCCTCGACCCCAGCAGAGAGCTTCTCCACATTCAGCACCCCTTGAGCACCCTGAAGACGGCATGAGGAAGGATGAAGACGCCATGAGGAGGGATGAAGACGCCATGAGGAAGGATGAAAACGCCATGGGGAAGGATGAAGACGCCATGGGGAATACCTCTGATGAGTTTCGAGAGTCTTTCTACTCCCGGGGCCTGGCCATGGGCCAGGCTCGAAGACGGCACCAGAAAGGATGAAGACAGCAGGGAAGAGGCAGGAGTTTTGGGGAGACTTGAGGCTTTTGGAGAGAAAGCACGAGAAGGACTTTTGGGTAGACAGTAGGAGAGAAACTTTTGTAATAAAAAGCAGGTAGCTGAAGTATGTTCAAGGCATATTCCTCTAAGAAAAAAGAAGAGAAGAAGTAAACTGGAGAGAGAGAGACGCTCCCTCTACAGGAGAAGACGAAGAATCACTTAGCTCCTCAAGAATGCCGGACTATCTGATTCACGGAAAGAAGCGCTAACCAGGGAAGTGAAAAATATTGAGCTAAAGTTAAAGGACTCATACAGGATCCAGGAGAGTCAAGAGGAGCTAAAAGCGATTAGTGAAATTGAAAGAAATTCGAAATATTTCTTTACATATACCAAAAACAAGGCAAAAACCACTTCTAGTATAGGGCCCCTGCTCAGACAAGACGGATCTTACACAGATGACAACAAAGAAATGAGTGAGATACTGAAATCTCAATATGACTTTGTGTTCAGCGAACCACTAATCAGTCTTAAAGATAGACAATCCAAACAATTTTTTTATGAATGAGCCTCAAAACCCTGCCAATGTATGCCAAATTTCTGACATAACCCTAATTCCTCTAGACTTTGAGAAAGCCATCGACGACATGCCCATGCACTCAGCCCCAGGCCCAGACTCGTGGAACTCTGTGTTCATTAAGAACTGTAAGAAACCCCTCTCACGTGCCCTAAGTATGCAATGGAGAAGGAGAATAGACACAGGTGAGATCCCACAGTCACTGAAAACAACGGATATAGCCCCACTCCACAAAGGTGGCAGCAAAGCAGTAGCTAAGAACTATAGACCAATAACTTTAACGTCCCATATCATAAAAATCTTTGAAAGAGTTCTAAGAAGCAGGATAGCAAACCACCTGAACTCCCAAAAATTGCACAACCCAGGGCAACATGGTTTCAGAGCAGGTCGCTCCTGCCTCTCGCAACTGCTAGACCACTATGATATGGTCTTAGATGCACTGGAAAACAAACATAACGCAGATATAGTATACACAGATTTTGCAAATGCCTTTGACAAGTGCGATCATGGTGTAATAGCACACAAAATGCGTGCTAAAGGGATAACTGGCAAAGTAGGCAGATGGATCTTCAACTTTCTAACCAATCGAACACAAAGAGTAGTGGTAAACAGAGTTAAATCGGATGCTGCCATAGTGAAGAGCTCTGTCCCACAAGGTACAGTACTCGCACCTATCCTGTTACTCATTCTCATATCAGACATAGACAGGGATGTAAACCACAGCACTGTATCATCCTTTGCAGATGATACTAGTATCTGCATGAGTGTGTCATCCATTGAGGACACGGCAAATTTCCAAGAAGATATAAACCAAGTTTTCCAATGGGCAACAGAGAACAATATGATGTTCAATGAAGACAAATTCCAACTACTCCGTTATGGAAAACTGGAGGAAATGATAGCTAGGACTGAATATACTACAAATTCTAATCACACAATAGAGCGTAAAAGTAATGTGAAAGACCTGGGTGTGGTAATGTCCGAAGACCTCACCTTCAAGGATCACAACAATGCCACTATCACATCTGCGAGGAAACTGATAGGATGGATAATGAGAATATTTAAGACAAGAGATGCTAAGCCAATGATGATCCTTTTTAAATCACTTGTTCTCTCTAGGCTAGAATACTGCTGTACATTAACATCCCCAGTCAAGGCAGGTGAAATTGCAGATCTAGAGAATGTACAGAGAACCTTTACTGCACATATGTTCCATCAAACACCTTAACTACTGGGAACGCTTGGAAGCACTAGACTTATATTCACTGGAGCGCAGGCGAGAGAGATATATCATAATCTACACCTGGAAGATTCTGGAGGGACTGGTCCCTAATATGCACACATAAATCACTCCATACGAAAGCAAAAGACTTGGCAGACGGTGCAACGTACTCCCAGTGAAAAGTAGGGGCGCCACTGGTACACTAAGAGAAAACAATAAGTGTCCGGGGCCCAAGACTGTTCGACAGCCTCCCACCAGTCATAAGGGGCATTACCAGTAGACCCCTGGTTGTCCTCAAGAGGGAGCTGGACAGATACCTAAAGTATCGGTGCCAGATCAGCCGGGCTGTGGCTCGTACGTTGGACTACGTGCGGCCAGCAGTAACAGCCTCGTTGATCAGGCCCTGATCCACCGGGAGGCCTGGTCATAGACCGGGCCGCGGGGACGTTGATCCCCGGAATGCCCTGCAGGTAGACTCCAGGTAGGGATTTTTGGGGAGAAAGCAGGAGTGGGCAATACGGAGAGTGAACAGATAAGCAAGTTAATGGAAGAGAGCTGGAGGTCGAAGTAAGATAAAGTGGGTCTTCGAGTGCGAAGAATTGTGAGTGGGAGAGGGAAGAGACATGGAGGGGGAAGAAGAAAGGAGGGTAAGAAGACGTGGGTTTAGAAAGCGAGAGAAAGCTAGTGATGACACTCATTGTACGATCAGATAACAAATAACAGAGTAAGGTGCAGATGAAGTAGAAGCAGGGAAATGTAGATCAGATCATTAGTAACATAGTAAGGCAGTTCAGTTAATGCAGATGAACGAGGGTTAAGACGATAATTTAGAAGACAGAGGATGAAGCTTGATGCAATGATGAGACAGGATGGCTGTGGTCGCTCCAGGGAGGGAGAGGCAGGGCCTTAATTACACCTTATACAACAGAACAACAACAAAACACCAGCAAACATGCCCTCCACTTGACCTCTCCCTGACATCCTCCTCTTTTTCCATCCCAGACACATCTCACCCGTGACTTGTTTCCCTCTGCCCTTCCCTCTCTCCCTCCCTCTGTGTATTGAATATACCGTCCTGAGAGATGGTAATTCCCAAGCAATAGTACATCCAACTTTGCCGGAAGGAAACCTTTGAAGCTCCAGTAGCTGATGAACCTTTAATGGAATACTCTGGGATATCCACATTGCTCTAATGAAGTTTCCAAGCTCAGCCTGACACTTTTCAACACTGTGACACATCCAGTGTACCTTCGATGAGTTCCCAGAGTTTTTCTACTCTCGGAGCCAGGATCGTCTGGTGCTTGCCTGGTTAACCAAGCTGTTGTTGCTGGTGGCTTGCTGACCCAAATATCCATCACAGCCTGGTTGATCTGTATATGACAGGGAAAAATAGCTGGCTTTGGTTCACTGCCACTTGCAAACAAATGGGAAAGTTTCTTTACATCCCTGCTGTAAAAATAGGTACCAATATGTTAGTTGACTGCTGTGTAAAATAGCGCTATTGAAAACTCAAGTCCTACTGGAGACTGTCTATAAGAAAACTCCAGTAGCTGCTGGAATTATCCAAATGATGGAGAAAAGGTGTCCCTGTACCTAATGATGCTAATTAAAGCTCTCTAGCTCTCTCTCTCTCTCTCTCTCTCCCTGCTGCGACAATCTTCTCGCTCTTTCACGTTCGTCGCCCGCATGACCTAACCCGGACGTCATGACGTGTCTGCCACCCCCATCCTCTTTCACCCTGGCCGTGACATGTCCCCCACCCCTCCCATCTGGCCGTGACACCACAACACACACAAACCCTCCCTTCCTTCTCTCATCACCCTTCCCTCTTTACACCTACTCCTTCCCAGCACTCGCTTCACTCTCCCACTCTCGTCTAGATTTGCTTCACAAGGCACAGATCAGCTCCATGCAGCTCAACTCTTCTCCAGGCTGAGGGACTCACCACCTCAAATACTTTTTCTCCAAGGTTGATGGACTGATTACAGTATCATCTTTATTTCATCACTACTGTTCCTTTTGTATTTGACTGAAGAAGCCTGCTATGTAGGAGACACGTTTCATCAATAAAGATACCCAACAGCTGCACATGTGTCTTAATCATCAACACGACGGTATTTTATACCATTTTCAACACCACCAAGTTTGTTTTAATTGTTATACCTTTGATATACCTTTGAAGTGTTTCGAGAGTTTATCTACTCTCTGAGCCCGGCCATGGGCCAGGTTCGTCTGGTTTTTAATAATATTTTATTACATGTAAACTACGTTTTGTATACGTCACAAAAAAAAAAAATGTTTGTTTGACAAATGTGCACGTACACAGCCTAAACTTACAGGGTTTTATCCGTCTTATGAAATGTCTCAGACATTAACGATGGCAGTTGTTCAGATCAGAAATACTTGTGATATTTAATTAACAAAAAAAAAAATAACCATAAATGTTTTAAAACAAAACTTGCGAATTAGCACCTACATACCTCGATAAGTATCTCAATCTTTGTCTAAGTTTCTGGAAATTGTTCCTAATCAGTGGGGCTGTGGTGCCAAGGTGGTGGTGGTGGTGCAGCCGCCAGTACAACCAGCTATGTCGAACAGGAGGCCTTGTCTGACACCTGCCTCTGAGGACAGGTGACATAATTTATCTACCTCTTAATATGGAGGAAGGATGGGAGTCACCCACTATCCTCTATTTGGGGAGGCGGAGAGATGGAAATAGGGTAACTCAATAAGCATAAAGGGACCAAGACTCATCAATATCCTTCCTCCATAAATAAGGGGAATTACCAACGAACCTATGGCTATTTTCAAGAGGGATCTCAATAAGTTCCTGAAGTCAGTTCCTGATCAGCCGAACTGTGGTGAATATACCGGACTCCATGCGGGTTTCACCAACAGCCTGTTTGATCAAGTCATCTATCATGAGGAACATTTCAGCTACTCCGTTACGGAAAACGTGAGGAAGGAGTATAAAACAAATCTAACCACACAATAGAATAAAAAACTGATGTGAAGGGCTTAGGCGGGATCATGTCAGAGGACCTCACTTTCAAGGATCACAACAGTGCCATTATCACAACTGCGAGGAAAATGATAGGATGGATAATGAGGATCTTCAAAACATGGTATGCCAGGTCAACGATAATCCAGGACACCTGACCATGGACTGGCCCGCGGGGGCGGGGGCCCCCGAAACCCTCGCCAGGTAAACTGAAGGAACTTGTAAACACAAATGGATTTCTATTATTATACTAAACAGATCCCACCGTAATATTTATTTTTCTGTTACAAGTTTTTTTTTTTTGGTATCAAACCGCGACTGCCATGAAAGGATTTGTTAAAATAATAATTATAATCATATATTATAAATTTTAACTAAAATTATTATAGTTTTATTATTATTAATATTACCAGGCATGTAAATACACAATTAAGTTTCATAAGAAAAGATTCTACACAAGAGGTGTGTCAAGATCCCGGGGCGGGGCACTCAACACCTTTTATTGTGTCAACTTTGCCTCATCTAGTATTGAACTCCACACTCTTACTACCTTAGGATTTCGTCATTTTATTACATATATTGCTTTCTCTCCTGTCTCAATAACTTGGATATACCTCTGAAGGGTTTCGAGAGGCTTTGCTACTCCCGCAGCCCGGGGGTCAGGCTTGTCTGGTGCTTGCCTCTCTAACCAGGCTGTTGATAAATGGTCCAGAGAACCGACAGGTTCATAAATTAGACACATATGCAACACTTGTCGGTTCTCTGAAGCATTTATCTACAATCCTGTAAGACACAGCCTAGCTAACACAATGTTAGTTCTAACAGCTACCACCTCCCAGCAAGATAACCAATCAAATAACCTGTGACATGATAACCTAAAACCTGAGACGTATGATAACCAATAACAACACGTGACGTAGAGGACGTAACATAACACACGTCAGAGGCCCAGTGAGAGGAGACGTGGTAGGGAGCAGATCAGTTGAAAATCTTATCCTATCCTGCTGATATGTGACACTTATGACCTCATTACGGCAGAGAGGCAAGCCAAAGTCGGCAGGATTGTTAGCGAATGGAGGGAGAAGAGATGGAAGGATGGCAGCGAGATGGAGGGGGATGGGATAGTACATGGAGGGATATATATATATATATATATATATATATATATATATATATATATATCCCTATATATATCGGGCCCACCCTCGTCAAACCTATCAATTTCAATGTCTCTCGTCAATCAGTTTGGTTCTGTCAACCGTGCAACGTGAGACAAAAGTTCACGAGTCTGACATGCTAAGCCATTAAAAAAATAGAGATAATCATCATCATTATTATTATTATTATTATTGTTAATGTTGTTATTTCTGTTGTTAATGGTGTTAATATTGTTATAGTATTATTAATATTATTATTAATGTTGTTAATGGTGTTATTGTTAATATTAGTTATATTATCATTATTATTACTGTTATTACATTTTTACGGATATTAAATTTATAATTCGATATATCGTTAAATATATGATGTATGACCAGGACTATGTCAGAATAAACGTTTTTATCATCCATTTTGCAACATAAGCATAGGTCTGCAAGGCGTAGCCAGACGCACATTGCTCTCCACTAACTGCCATGTAAAGCCAGCCACAATTGCAGGTCTGGAGAATGTGCAGAGGGACTTTCACCTCCATGATCTATCCAAACACATATATTACTGGAGAATGTATAATAACCCTCCATACCTCACTGGAGTGCAAGCCAGGAATGCTCTGTCATTATTTACACTTAGCCAATACTCAGTGCATCGGATATATGCACCGAGAGGTGTGTGTTTCACTCATTGTGTATATGGTGGGAGTTTAATCCCTAAAATAGGGATTAAACTCCCACTATGTAGGGATTAAACTCTCTTGACTGGTGAGGAAAAGGTTAGGTGAAGCCTTAATGGCCTTCGTGTAGTCGATATGCTTGAAACTCCGTTAATCACCTCACCAGCAGCGTCCAGCTGACGGTAAAGCAGACACATGTCCAGTAAAAAGCTTTTATTTGTGACAACGTTTCGCTCTATGTAGAGTTTTGTTAGTCTGGACTCTTGTATTTCCTTCACTTTGTTTCAGTTATCCCTTAAAAAAAATCCATAGTTGAGTGGCTGAAGTTTGTCTTGGATAACAAACCTGCGAGCTATGTCGATATACCTTCGATGAGTTTCGAGAGTCTTTCTACTGCCGGAGCCCGGCCATGGGCCAGGCTCGTCTGGTGCTAGCCTGGTCAACCAGGCTGTTGCTGCTGGAGACCCGCTGCCCCACATATCCATCACAGATTGGTTGATCGAGAATTCCTCGATCTGCGCAAATTAAGACTGACCTCGCTGACCGCCTGGTCGGTTAGGCTGTTGCTGCTAGTGACCTGCAGGCTAACCTGGCTGATCTGCCACTTGCGTCACCTTACTCTTGCACCATCCTTCTAGGGACACACTCCGTCCTCTGGCGCAATATGCATTCTTGATTCTTAAACATCCTCATCATGCAATCTTCACACTATTCTCGCAACATGCAGTACTAGTACCCAACCTCCCCTTGCAACATTAACAAATACACTTGTATAGTACACGTAATAATGCTGTCTCTCTCTCGTACTCCCGTACTGCTCCGTGCAATTAGTAAGCGTAAAAACGCTAATACTATGGTAATTAGAAAGGATCTAGGTCGACACCGGTTAGAATGAACTACGCATAACAGGGCTGTTGGATGTAATTACGACCGTATGACACTGACAGTTCATCACAGGTTGTCTGGTTATGAGGACCAGGCGGCTTACTGAAACACTATTTTTTTTTTTAAAGTTTAGATATGGAATGGGGCGGACATGATACATCTCTCTCTGGTTACAGTTGACATGTTCCACCCGTGTATGAGGCTGACATGTTCCACCCGTGTGTGAGGCTGACATGTTTCACCCATGTGAGGCTGACATGTTGGGATACTATGCTGCAGTTGCATAAAGTCTGCAACAGCTTCAACATACACACACACGGGTCGGTCAGCTCATGGTAACTCTCACTCAAGCTGATGGAAATCTTTAATTATTTTGTAGGCTCCCATGACGACACGCGCCCTTCCCCACCCCTCTCCCCACTCACCACCCCTCCATTCACATACACATTTCACGTATTTTAATAACTAGTCGCTCATTACATTAAATGTACAGACAACATTAACGGCAGTAAATTCTATATTGCATGTGGACAGAGACAGACATAGATAACACAGAAATAAGACAGATACCACAGGACATAGAGTGGTGTTGCTACTGGTTTGGCATATTAACTCCGACGGTTTCTGTTCGGTTAAGAAACCACTGAAGAACAAAAGTCACAATACCGTCACTGGAACAATACACAAGTAACCCGCACATAGAAGAGAGGAGCTTACGACGACGTTTCGGTCCGACTTGGACCATTTACAGAGTCACACGTTGAAAACTTGAGAAAAATGTTTGAAACATAACAGGAACAACAGTGTACAACCCTCCACCGAACAACAGTAAAGTACAACACTGGAGGATACCTGAAGGATGCTTCCAGGAGTCAACGCCTTTCCCCGCGGCCAGGTCACAGGTACCAGACCAGGCCTACAAGGTAAATGAAGGCCTGAACCAGATTGTTACTGCTGGTTAAACGCAATCCAACATACGAACCACAGCCCGGTTGGTCAAGAACCTGTCCAGTCCCCTCTTGAAGACAGACAGAAGTTTGATGGCAATTCCCCGTATGCACGGAGAGAGGGCGTTGAAGAGTTGGGAACCTCTGACATTCATTATCTTAGTATACTCGTCACGCCCCTGCTTTTTAGTGGTGCGAGTATTTTGCACTGTCTGCCAAGTAGCTTTCATAAGGAATTATTCCGATGTGCAGATTCGGGACCAGTCCCTCCAAAATTTTCTGGGTGTAAATTATGATGTACCCTTCTCGCATAGGTTGCAAGTAGTAGTATGAGGATAAAAACATGGTGCCAAGAAACACTGCCAACAGCAGCACTTTACTCTTCCTGTGACGCTAAGGAATCGCTCCTATTGGAAGCATTTCATATTCCTTTCCCGTGCAAGATGTTGCTGCGGGGAAGGTGCAAAGAAAGCTGCAAGGATTGGAACTTGGAGTCTCTCTTACTCCCATCTGGATCACGATACCACTCTACGAGGAGTCACGCTCAGGAAGCTGTAATCACAACTTTCTGTCTGCATGAAAAAAACAGTGGTCTTGAATTAAGACTGTGTGTGTACTCACCTAATTGTGGTTGCAGGGGTCGAGACTCAGCTCCTGGCCCCGGTGTGTGTGTGTGTACTCACCTAATTGTGGTTGCAGGGGTCGAGACTCAGCTCCTGGCCCCGCCTCTTCGCTGTCCGCTACTGGGTCTCTGCTCTCCCTGCTCCATGAGCTTTATCATACCTTGTCTTAAAACTATGTATGGTTCCCGCTTCCACTATATCGTTCTCTAGACTATTCCACTTCCTATCTACTCTATGGCTGAAGAAGTGCTGTGTGTGTGTGTGTGTGTGTGTGTGTGTATTGCGCCCCTTGAACTGGGCCTCAATGTATATAATGTATATTTCCATTTTCTATAATTTTATATTGCTAATATTCTCGATAATAGCTAAATCGTTAATATTTTGCTTTATATTATTATTAGACTATTATTTAACTTAGCTATATATATTAGGTAGGATGTAATATTCTATGTTGTGCTCGAGAGTGTGTAGTAACTGCCTTGGTGTTGGCAAACGACTGTTACGCTGCCGGAGTCTAGTTGCTGGGAGGAGTCAGTCTCTGAACACACCTGAGCTGGGTGGTTGTTCCTCTTTCTCTCTCTCTCTGGCCTGCTGACCTTCGTCGAGTCAACTCCTCACTCTTGTTGTTCTCGACATTAGACTCTGTTGGGTAGAGTATGTATTTGTTGGTGAGGCGAATCATACTTCTCAGAACTCTGTGTAACTCTGTTCACAGAGAATAGACTAGACAGTGATTATTCGACGTTGTTCTGGGTTGTGTGTCACTTTGACACTCTTTGATAAAACTCAGGTCTCAAGCTATAGCTCTGGACCTACTTCGATAAGGCATCTGTGCACCGCCACAGTCTGTGATTGTTTATGCTGAACCTAGCTTCAGTAGAAAGGGAGTTTTGTGACTGTTTTGGAGGATCTACTGATGGTCCCCAGTTAGGGTCGATTTTCTATCTCCTTGTTCCTGACGCTGTGTTGCTGTTGCCTGTTATACTGCTGTTCTGCGAAGTGGTCATTTTACTGGACAATCAAGCTGTTCTGGTTGTCTGTTTGTTAGAGCGGCTAGCTTACGAGTTGTTCTGTCGTACACTGGTTGAGTCGAGTCATAGTTACCGGGAGCACACTCATACACACATTTTTTCTTATTTGTATATATTATTGTAATTATTGACATTGTACCTGATGGTACTTCTGAGTCATTTACATATATGTGCCCTCAGCACAGACTTATTGTATATGAGAGCAGTGTAGGAGCTACCCTCCTAATTAACCTAATTGATATCTTAATTAATATCTTTATATTTGATTTACTTTGCTACCCTAGATTTTCTCACTTTGTTAATAAACCTTTTAAATATATCTGTTTGGTTAGTACCCTATCAGTTGCAATCCTCTTCAGCTATATAATATGTCGGATAACTGAACCAGGATACTGACTTTGTTGCAAAAGCCCAGTAACAGGCTGGATGCTAGAAGGGCTATCCTTTCTAGTGTTCACTGGAGATATCTATTATTAATAGATATCGTGTCATTTTGTAACAGTGTGTGTGTGTGTGTGTGTGTGTGTGTGTGTGTGTGTGTGTGTGTGTGTGTGTGTGTGTGTGTGTGTGTGTGTGTGTGTGTGTGTGGTGTGAGGAATTTGCCTGTGATTTACCTCAGACCTGTTTCAGGATTTTCCTACTCTGCTGCCTGGCCACCCTGCTGATTGAATGGTTGACCAGCCCATCCCCCCCGGTCACAGTTTGCTTGATCCGGCATATCGCTAAGGTAGTGATCCAGTTTCCTCTTGAAGACTTCTACACTTGTTCCAGCAATACGTCTGACATCTGCTTGAATTACACCTGTTGGGTAAAAGGACACAGATGCAACCAACTAATGTGACATTTTATTGTGGCAACGTTTCGCTCTCCAGTAGCTTTGTCAAGCCGTTACCTAATATTTTGTCGGTAATTCTACCATTATTACCCACGTTATACTTCCTCCCATATCGCTCATTCCACTAGGTGCTATGGTAGTTTGCAGATGTGCAACTAGACCATCAAATATCTTCGATATACATTTTACCATGTATCTGTCTCTCCGCTCCAGAGAGTACATTATATATTCAGAACACTGAGGCGCAGTAGTTGCATTGGCTCTGTGCAGGTTGTAAACAATCTCTACATTTTCCAGCTATGCTACCTCTCTCTTCAGACTTGAAAAAAACCTGTCAACACTGCGCAGTATTCCACGTCAGAGAGCACCACTGGCATTAGTTCTCTTGTTTTGAAAATTTTCATCATCTATCCCATCATTCTCTTGGATTTTACACCGTTTGCTTTACTGTGTTATTTAAAAGACAAATTAGCTGACATTATTATTCCCAGGTCTTTTACAGGTTATTTTCCCTCACTAGGGTGACCCGGCTTTTTTGTGTTCAATGCAAGACAGACATAAAAGCCGGACAATAAACAGAGGGTGTTAACTGTTCTCACAGTCAATAAAGCATTTAAACTACTGGGAATATCTTCAAGTCTTTGTACTGTACTCTCTGGAGTAGATAAGAGAGAGATACCTGATAATATATACAAGGAAGATACCTGAGAGACTTGTCCTAAATCTACACACTATCATAACAATGTATTAGATTGAGGATACAGAAGGAAGTGTAAAATAGACCAAGTAAAAATCAAGGGGCGCCGTGGGCACAACAAGGGCACAGTGTGTTAACATGTGTGGTACAAGATTCTTCAACCTGCTACCACCAGGCATCAGAAATATTATTAGAACCCATGTGCAAGTGTTCAAGTGAACTGAACTGCTACCTCCGCCAAGTGCCAAATCAGTCCTTGATGGCCCTGTAGACCAACGGGCTGCTAATACCAACAACCTGGTTGAACAGACAGTCAAGGAGGAAACAAATCACGGTACGGGTGGGGATTGAACTAGCGGCAAGTGAGTCGTAAAACCCCAGGCCAACGAGTTCAATCCCCACTCGTGGTTTGTTTGCAATCGTGTCATTACGATTTCGTGAGACAGTAAAAAAGGAAGCCTGGCCTCAGGCCGGGCGGTGAGGGTAGACAAACCCACGAAAACTGTCACGTATGATGACTCACATTGTTTACATTTGCT
This sequence comes from Cherax destructor, assembly GCA_009830355.1. Lineage (NCBI taxonomy): Eukaryota > Metazoa > Arthropoda > Malacostraca > Decapoda > Parastacidae > Cherax > Cherax destructor. The sequence goes on from WNWK01006481.1 coordinate 20,837, forward strand.
GCAGCTGTTGGTCCGCCTCAACACGTGTCTCTCCAGCCCACAACAGAACATCTGGCCCGCTTTGTAAACATTTCCGACAACGTCCCTTGTCACAGCTAACACTAACAGTCAACCACGTCTCTTGTCACACACAACACTAACACTCAACCACGTCCCTTGTCACAGCTAACACTCAACCACGTCATCAGTTTCAGTTCTGGCAGTAACCTTATAGTACTTCCCTAGGACTTGAGTCCTGGTTTGGGACCGGTACGTGGGGGCGAAGATCCCCCCCGGGTACCGGGCTGTGGTTCGTAAGCTGGACTGCGTGCGGCTAGCAGTAACACCCTGGTTGATCAGGCCTTCTTCCGCCAGGAGGCCTAGTCTGGGACCTGACCTCGAGGGCACTGACCCCCGGAAACACCCTTCAGTAGATAGGTCTTAAACTTGAGTTATTACTCCCCCCATTCTGCTCACCTTGCAGTAAAAATAGGTACCTGTGTGTTAGTCGACTGTTGTGGATGGCATCCAGCCTTCACCCACTGTGGGAACATCATGGGTCCCCCATTCATAAACACTGGGAACATCATGGGTCCCCCACTCATAAACACTGGGAACATCATGGGTCCCTCACTCATAAACACTGTAGGAACATCATGGGTCCCCCACTAATAAACACTGTAGGAACATCATGGGTCCCTCCCTCATAAACACAATGGGAACATCATGGGTCCCCCACTCATAAACACTGGGAACATCATGGGTTCCTCACTCAAACACTATGGGAACATCATGGGTCCCTCACTCATAAACACTATGGGAACATCATCGGTCCCCAACTCATAAACACTATGGGAACATCATGGGTCCCTCACTCATAAACACTATGGGAACATCATGGGTCCCCAACTCATAAACACTATGGGAACATCATCGGTCCCCAACTCATAAACACTATGGGAACATCATGGGTCCCCCACTCATAAACACTGTGGGAACATCATGGGTCCCCACTCATAAACACTGTGGGAACATCATGGGTCCCCACTCATAAACACTGTGGGAACATCATGGGTCCCACCCACTCATCACCCACTGTGGGAACATCATGGGTCTCTCACCCAGTGACATCTGGTCCTCACAGTGACACCTCCTCCTACACCGTGTAATTTCCCTTGCACGTGTCCTTGCACGTGTCACGCGTACACGTGGCCACGTCCTGAAAGGAAAGGGTAAGAGAGTGAAAAAAAAGGGAGAGAGAGAATAAGGGAAGAGAAAAAATGGTTCAATCTGGAAAGAGGAAAAGGGGAGATGAGTGGAGAGAAGGGATGAGAGGGGAAAAAGGGGAAAGGGTAAATGTATATAAGAGGAGGGGGGTGAGAGGAAGAGAGGCTTAGAGGCGTGGGAAAAAGGGAATACGGGGAATATGGAAAGGGGGCTGACAAAGAGAGGGGGATGAGGGAAGGGGGGGGAGCTAGAAAGGAAAGAAGGGTTCTGAGGAGGCGAGGGTAAGGGAAGAAAGAGACCTTAGAGTAAACTAACTAGTTTAGAGGTTAACTAACACGAAGGAAGCGAGGGAGAGAGAGTAGGAATGAGGGTAGGGAAGGGAGGGTAGGGAAGGGAGGGAGGGAGAGTAGGAATGAGGGTAGGGAAGGGAGGGTAGGGAAGGGAGGGAGGGAGGCAACACTATACACTAATCCTTCGCGTGCAGAAATGTGCCAGCTTACTCTTCTCTTCTGATGAAATGCTGAATCATTATCATATTCATAACGAAGCGCTAAACCCACAAATGCCATACAGCGCCTGGGGAAGGAAAGGTTATCAGCTTTGATCCGAGTAAGCAGAGAGGAAACGTTAATTCCTTTTATCAAGAGTACCTTATCTACTAGCTAGAGGGAGAAGGTACAAGACTCTTGAACCACAGATGTTGACACATTATTCTTAGTGTCTATGACATGCTGACACAGTATTCTTAGTGTCTATGATATGTTGACACAGTATTCTTAGTATCTATGACATGTTGATACAGTATTCTTAGTGTCTATGACATGTTGACACAGTATTCTTAGTGTCTATGATATGATGACACAGTATTCTTAGTGTCTATGACATGGTGACACAGTATTCTTAGCGTTTATGAGATGCTGACACAGTATTCTTAATCTCTATCAGATGCTGACACAGTATTCTTAATATCTTCAGATGCTGACACAGTATTCTTAATCTCTATCAGATGCTGACACAGTATTTTAATCTCATCAGATGCTGACACAGTATTCTTAATCTCTATCAGATGCTGACACAGTATTCTTAATCTCTATCAGATGCTGACACAGTATTCTTAATCTCTATCAGATGCTGACACAGTATTCTTAATATCTTCAGATGCTGACACAGTATTCTTAATCTCTATCAGATGCTGACACAGTATTCTTAATCTCTATCAGATGCTGACACAGTATTCTTAATCTCTATCAGATGCTGACACAGTATTCTTAATCTCTATCAGATGCTGACACAGTATTCTTAATATCTTCAGATGCTGACACAGTATTCTTAATCTCTATCAGATGCTGACACAGTATTCTTAATATCTTCAGATGCTGACACAGTATTCTTAATCTCTATCAGATGCTGACACAGTATTCTTAATCTCTTCAGATGCTGACACAGTGTGTTTATGGAAAAATGGTGAGCTCGATAATGAGAACTTTCAAAACAAGGGAAATAATGACAAAGGTGATACTACTCAAATCGCTTGTGCTCTCTCGACTAAAGTATTGCTCAGTGTTGACGGCTCCGTTCAGGACATGAAAGATAACAAAGCTGAAACAGAGCCAATTAGGCATTTGAATTACCGGGAACGCCTCAAAATCCTAAATATGTATTCAATGGAGCGGTGGAGAGAGATGCAACGCCTCAAAATCCTAAATATGTATTCAATGGAGCGGTGGAGAGAGATGCAACGCCTCAAAATCCTAAATATGTATTCAATGGAGCGGTGGAGAGAGATGCAACGCCTCAAAATCCTAAATATGTATTCAATGGAGCGGTGGAGAGAGATGCAACGCCTCAAAATCCTAAATATGTATTCAATGGAGCGGTGAGAGAGATGCATGATAATATAATTGATAGCCTGGTCCGAAATCTGCACACTGCCACAGCAACACACAGGACTAAGAAATATGGAAGTGCGAAATAAACCCAGTGAAAAGCAGGGTCACCGTGTGTATAATAAGGGAACACTGTATCAACATCCGTGGCCCCAGACTATTCAAAATTTTTCCAGATATCAAAAACACTGCTGGGACAAGTGTAGTAGTCTACAACAAAAGCCGGGCTCTGGGAGTAGGAAAACTCTTGAAACTTATCAAGAATATATTAAAGGCATGGCGCTTCTGCTTTTCACAGAGATTATTTTACACTTTTTCCCTCATCTCTCATTGTGGTAAGTTACGACAGTGTAGAGAGGTAGACATGGGACCACTCCCTCCAGTACATCCCGTCAGGTATCTCTCTTCAGTCCCAGGGAATATTTCCCAGGTGCACTGAACCATTCTCATGATCTCGTGTCAATAAATCTATGCTTAGCATCTATACATGCCAAAGTCTTGCAAGAAGAACACAGTGCACTATCAGCAATAAGACGCACTGTCAAAGTCTTGCAAGAAGAACACAGTGCACTATCAGCAATAAGACGCACTGTCCAAGTCTTGCAAGAAGAACACAGAGCACTATCAGCAATAAAACGCCTAAGTCCCGTCACCATAAGAAATAACAACCATGCTGAAAGTTGAGAGAACATGAGGAGAACATTAGAGAAAAGTGATTAAATGACCAGGTGTGAGCAGGGGGAGAGAGAGGGAAACACCTGGTGGGGGAGGGGGTGGTGAAGGGAAAAAACACCTGGTGTAAACATCGATGACGTCACTATGGCTTCCACGCCCCCTCCTCACCATAAAATAATTAATTACTAGAGGATGTTAAATGGTGAAGTGTGTGTATGTGTGTGTGTGTGTACGTACCTATTTGTACTCACCTATTTGTGGTTGCAGGGGTCGATACATAGCTCCTGGTCCCGCCTCTTCGCTGGTCGCTACTAGGTCCCCTCTCTCCCTGCTCCATGAGCTTTATCATACATCGTCTTAAAACTATGTATGGTTCCTGCCTCCACTACATCACTTGCCAGACTATTCCACTTCCTGACAACTCTATGACTAAAGAAATACTTCCCAACATCTCTTTGTCTCATCTGAGTCTTCAACTTCCAATTGTGACCCCTTGTTTCTGTGTCCCTCTGTGTGTGTGTGTGTGTGTGTGTGTGTGTGTGTGATTATATACACCGTGTGGTTGTAGTTGTGTATGAGCACAAACTGTTAATAATACTGTTTGTACACAGATGTGGCCATAAAAAAGAAGGGAAGGAAGGGAGGGAGGGAGAGAGGAATGGGAGGAAGGGGAAGGAGGAAAGGGAGGAAGGGGACTGGAGGAAGGGAGGGGGAGGAATGGAAGGAGGGAGACAGGGGAGGGAAAAGGGAAGAGAGGGGAAAATGGGTAGGAAGAAAATACGGAGTAAAAGAGAGAAAGGCGTAGAGGGGAGGGAAGAGATGAGTGAAGAGGAGAGGATAAAAAAAAAGGAGTGAAGAAGGAAGTGGAAGAGCGGGAATGTGGGAAAGAGTGTGAGAGAAATGCAAAAGAAAAAGGGGGAGGAGAGGGAAGGAATGAGCGACAAAAGAGAGAGCAGGTAAAGGAAGAAAGGGGTAATGAGGAAAAGGATAATGAAAAAGTGAAAAGAGGTGAGACAAGAACCACAGTGGAAACAAACAAACGCAAAGAAGAGTGATAAAAGAGGATAAGGGGAAGGAGGAGGATGGAGGGAAGAGGCAAAGGAAGAAATTGGGAGAAAGAAGAGAGACACGGGGAAAGAGAGGGAACAGCAGGGGGGGATGTGGAGGAGGAGGAGGGCAGCCAAAGGAAAGGAGATACTAGAGGAGGGGACGAGGGAGGGGAGGGGAGAGAAGGGGGAACATGGTACAGGGGAGAGACAAGAGAGATGGGAGGGGAGATAAGACACAAAAAAATGTCCCAGTGATGGAGGTACACACGCGCCTGTGTACCTCCCATCACCCACGTACACATACGTACACACACCATTCATGTACACACACACACACTCTCATATATATATATATATATATATATATTGTGTGTGTGTGTGTGTGTGTGTGTGTGTGTGTATGTGTGTATGTGTGTGTGTCGTGCCGAATAGGTAAAACTGGTCAATTAGCAAGAACTCATTTAAAATTAAGTCCTTTCTAAAATGTTCTCTTATACGTTCAAAGATATATATTTTTTCAATTATGTTAATGTAGAAATTAATAATTTTGTACCAAAAGAACCTTAGAAAACTTACCTAACCTTATTATAACAAGTGCAATTTAATTTAGCCTAACCCAACTAAATATATTTTAGATAAGTTTACAGTAATTTAATAATAAACAAACACACTGAAATATTTTTTTTCGTTAGGTTCAGAATGATTTTTGCGAAATTATTGCATACACAAATTTTAGCTTGCCTTATTCGGCAAGAAGAGCGTTGCTATTTAAGCCAAAATTGCTCTTTAGTCCTGGAGTCTTGTAAGAGCGGGTCGCAGGGGCGGTGATCCCTCCACTACCACGTTTAATTATTTAGTTGTTGATATTCACGACCTTCATCCCCCTCTCAGTCCCCCCTCCTCTGTCAGTCCTATCTCAGTCCCCCCTCCTCTGTCAGTCCCATCTCAGTTCCTCCTCCTCCTCTTCTCAGTTTCAGCACGCTGCTGATGTATCTAATTTTGTTAGATGAAAAAATATCTCAGTCTCTCCTCATTTTTTTACACAGGTTTTTACAAGGTTAGCTTAAGGATTCCTAACTTTATTTACAAGCTAAGAGCTGTTTCCTACATCAGCTCATTTGAAAGCATTTTTGTTTCCACGAAACATAAATATGGAACAAGTTGAAGTTGGAGCCAACTGTGGCCAACTGTTTCATTTGATCAACTGACTTTATTTCGTTGACATTATGCTGTACCAACATGTTCCAGACTCGAGTCATCCTGGGAATAAATGATCTCAGATGAAGTGATGTTCTGGAGAAGGGTACAATCAGTCTCTCTCCCTTCTCAGCCTCACTCCTCTCTTTCTCTCTCCTTACCCAGCCTCTCTCCTCTCTCCTTCCCAGCCTCTCTCTTCTCTCCCTTCCCAGCCTCTCTCCCTTCTCAGTCTCTCCCCTCTCTCAGTCTTCCTTCTCAACCCTTCTTCTCTCTCAGTCCCTCTCCTCTCCGAGCCTCTCTCAGCCCCATCACCTTCAGTGGCCCTCATTAAACTCACGTCAATCACTGGTTGGTACTCATCGTCCCCCCCATCACTCCAACATCCCCACACTTCCCTACCCCACCTCTCCTACACCTCATATCTCCCCATCAAGCACGCTTTTCATTTCCCAACCCCAGTACCAATCTTTTACGTAGGTTTCTCCCTCCTCCCCGGTGAGTTCTGCAGGTGATATCTCCCGCGTTAGTACTCGGAACGGTTCAAAATTAACTATTTCACTTCAGATTTCTCGCTGGTAATACCTGCCGTCTTCAGCAATGAGTTGCGTCTGGAAATGGAGACGCGAACAGCTTGTTATTTTCTTGTTACGTTGATGACACCTTTTAGAAGCTCTATCCTCCCGGTTTTGCTGTTGTTGATGTTGTGATCTGGTACTGCTACTCTGGATGTTGTGATCTGGTACTGCTACTCTGGATGCTGTGGTCTGGTACTGCTACTCTGGATGTTGAGATCTGGTACTGCTACTCTGGATGTTGTGATCTGGTACTGCTACTCTGGATGCTGTGATCTGGTACTGCTACTCTGGATGCTGTGATCTGGTACTGCTACTCTGGATGCTGTGATCTGGTACTGCTACTCTGGATGCTGTGATCTGGTACTGCTACTCTGGATGCTGTGATCTGGTACTGCTACTCTTGATGTTGTGATCTGGTACTGCTACTCTGGATGCTGTGATCTGGTGCTAATCTGGATGCTGTGATCTGGTACTGCTACTCTGGATGTTGTGATCTAGTACTCTGGATGCTGTGATCTAGTACTCTTAATCTGGATGTTGTGATCTAGTACTGCTACTCTGGGTCAGCGTTCCCTCATCTGGGAGACGACTCATATCCATCTTGTGATTCACCGTCGACCGCCCCTTATTAGGCAGGTGAAATGGCAGACCTAAAGAATATACAGAGAAAGTTAACTGCGCGTATTAGTTGAGTCAAGCACCTTAATTACTGGGAGAGTTTGAGGTCCCTTGACCTGTACTCCTTGGAAGAAAAGCGAGAAAGATACATCACAATTTACACCCGGAAAATCCCAGAGAATCTGGTCCCAAATCTACCCCACAGGTTACTCTCCATGAAAGCAAGAGGCTCGGTAATGAAAAGCAGGGATGTCACGAGTACACTGAGAGCTAGCACGGTAAGTGTATGAGGTCCAAGACTTGTCAACAGCCTCGCATCATTACATAAAAGGGATTACCAAGAGACTATTGGCTGTCTTCCAGAGGAAACCTGATTAAGTTTGTAAAGTCGGTTCCTGACAAGCCAGGCTGTGGTTCGCACGATGGATTGCGTGCGGCCAGCAGCAACATCCAGGTTGATCAGGTCTTTATCCACCAGGAGGCCTGGTCTGGCACAGATCCACGGAGGAGGGGAGGGGGCTTCATATAGCAGGTATCTGCCAAGGGCATTTATCTAATCTATCTGCCAGACGTCAGTGTCAGACGTCTGCAAGCCACATGGCAAGCGTCTATCCAATCTATGTATAAAGCCTTGATGCTGACCTCTGGTGGTCTGGCCAGACATGTGAGCCACAATGTAATCTGTATGGGTGTGGAGAAGGTTCACAGCTGCGACATATGCTTACATTACAGACCTCGCTGACTGGATGACTGACTGGCTGAGTAGATGACTGACTGGCTGAGTGGATGATTGACTAATTGGATGATTGATTGGCTGAGTGGCTAAGTCTCCCTGGTTGCTTGCAGGATAGCTCACGTACCGGATGAGTGTCACAAGGGCGTCCCTTAACTCTCGCCTTTGAATCCCTCAAAATTAATTCATAAAAATATTTACAAGAAGTGGGGGAGGAAAGAAGGGGAAATTGGGGGGATGGGGAGGGAGAAGGAGAGGTGGGGGAATGAGAGGGGAGGTGTGGGGATGAGTGAACCTCACCCATGAGCCAGCGACGTGTAAACTTCTGGAAAAATGTTGTTAAACTTTCTAACATACTTCCCAGGGAAAGTAAAAACTACTGAAAGTTTTCCTACACACACACACACACACACACACACACCCACACACACACACACACACACACACACACACAGTGTGTGACATTGAATAAGAATGTTCAGACCTGTACACTATGTACGAGGCCCATATTGGAGCATAGCGGCACCAGTTTGGAACCCAACCTAGCTGGCAATGAAAAGCTCGAGAAAGTGCAAAGGTTTGCAACAAGACTAGTCCCTGGCTAAAGGTATGTCCTACGAGGGAGGTTAAGGAAATCGACCTGACGACACTGGAGGACAGGAGAGATAGGGGAGACATGATAACAACATATAAGATACTGAGAGGAATTGACAAAGTGGACAGAGACAGAATGTTCCAGAGATGGAACAACAACAAGGAACAGATGAAGTTGAAGACTCAGATGAATCACAGAGATGAGAAGTATTTCAGTCACAGATTCGGAAGTGATATTGAAGCGATGTGTGGAAGGCTCTATACAGTTAACGAGGTATGAAGCTCATGGCGGGAGTGACATGCGGGCAGTGAAGAGGCGGGGCCAGAGCCTGACTCGACCCTGCAACAACTAGGTGAGTACAACTTAGTACACACACACACACAACTTAGGTGGTTGAGGCAGGAGAGGCTTGACAGATTGACCTTGTCTAGCCTGATAAGCCCGAGGCCAGTATATGATGCCGATAAAGTGGGCTTGGGGGCCGAGCGAGTCTCGACATCCGCAAACACAAATCATGGCAAAATAAATGAACTGCAAGGTATGAGTACATATACGCTAAAGGTCTGATTACGAAAATAAAGACGATAAATTATTAAACAGAAGACAGAAGAGAGGAGGAGACATGATAACGACGTACAAAATGCTGACGAAATTGATGATAAATATATATATATATATATATATATATATATATATATATATATATATATATATATATTACAATGTCTCGAATAGGTAAAACTGGTCAATTAACAAGAACTCATTTAAAATTAAATCCTTTCTAAAATTTTCTCTTATACGTTTAAAGATATTTTTTTTCATTAATGTTAATGTAAAAATTAATAATTTTGTATCAAAAGAACCTTATAAAACTTACCTAACCTTATTATAACAAGCGCAATTTAATTTAGCCTAATCCAAATATGTAAATATATTTTAGATAAGTTTACAATAATTTAATAATAAACAAACACAATGAAAATATTTTTTTCGTTAGGTTCAGAATGATTTTTGCGAATTTATTGCATACACAAATTTTCGCTTGCCTTATTCAGCAAGAAGACCGTTGCTACTTAAGCCAAAATCGCACGACATTATATCGAATAAATACAAAAGAAACATTAACGATTTAAAAAAAATGGCAACCTTTTTCCCATCTCAAGGAGTTTTGATATACCATCTTCACTAAAGTTGTGAGTTTTGTCAAACATATCATCAACATTCGTAATTAAATGTTACTCATGTGTTGGAGGTAGTGAGAGACAGCGACAGCTGGGGTGTTCAACACCTAGGTACCGGATTTCAATATGATGCAATCGCCTCTATATAAATAGCAGCAGAGTTTCCTATGAGAGGGAGAAGGGGAGAGAGAGAATATATATGTGTGTGTGTGTGTGTGTGTGTGTGTGTGTGTGTGTGTGTGTGTGTGTGTAATAAAGTGGTGTTAAAAGTCCCATAAAGCTCTTTGGATCTTAGAGCAAGGTGAGCAGGGAGGGGAAGGGAGAGGGAGGGAGGGGGAAGGAGAGGGAGGGGGGGTTATACAGCCATCAGTCCAACCACACCCCATGCTGCTTCTACAAAGTAATGGGATATATTTCATGGGTGTGTGTGTAGGTGTGGGCGTGAGTACGTGTGTAGGCATGGATGTGGGTGAAGATGTGGGCGTGGGTGAAGGTGTGAACGTGGGTACGTGTGTAGGTATGGGCATGGGTGTGGGTGAAGATGTGGGCGTGGGTGTAGGTGTGGGTGAAGGTGTGGGCGTGGGTGTAGGTGTGGGTGTAGGTGTGGGTGAAGGTGTGGGCGTGGAACGCCCAGCAGTGGTGTTATCTTAAACTTTCTTCACGAAGCCTGACATTGTTTCCTGAAGGGCTGAGTGGGTTGGGCTGCCTGCACCTCGCCTGCTGATAACATTACATTCCTGGGGAAGCACTAAACTAGCACGGGTCATAAAACGCCTGGGGAAATTAGGAAATAATCAAATCTGATCTGAGGAAGAGGCTAGCTCCAACTCCTCGAATCAAGAACACCTCACTAAGTTCATGGCACCTACCTGAAGGGTCCTGCTTCTGAGTCGCCACTTTGTTTACATAGATCAGCTGATGTTTTAGCAAGTCAGCTGTACATTCCACCGGCTGATGTATTAATGGTATACAACAGTGACAAGTTGATAAATAAAACATATGCACCAAGACTGATGGACTGATCACCTAATAATACTTATTCACGTCTTCGACGTTCCCAGCAGATTTATCAAGGTTGAGGGACTGATCCCCTCAACATACTTCTTCATGTCTTCAACAGATTCATCAAGACTGAGGAACTGATCACCTCAAACTACTACTTCCCATCTCTCGCTATCTTCAGTATTATTATCTGTATCGGAAACGTCTCAACAATAAAAAGATCTCAGCGTTACTTGCACTCGTGACTAATCATCTCCACAAGTTACCAACCTGAAGTCTACTTGGAGAATGTTCCGAGGGTCAACGCCCTCGCGGCCCGGTCCTTGACAAAACCTTCCAGTGGATGACCCGATGAACCAGGCTGTTGGTCCTAGCCTCACAAAGTCCCACATAAGCACCACAATTCAGCTGATCAAGGAACGACTTGAGAAACTTGTCCAGTTCTACTTTGAAGACAGCCCGGGTAATGTTGCATGTAAGAAAGGAGGACGTTGAAAAGTCTTGGCCCTTTAACACTTATTGAGTTTTCCTTTAGTGTACTCACCACACCTCTGCTTTTCACTGGGGTCATTTTGCACCGTCTACCAAGCCTCTTACTTTCATAAGGAATGATTTGCATGCAGATCTGGAATCAGTCCTAGACTGAATAAATGCGAGCAGTGAAGGTCCTCTGCACATTCTCTAGGTCTGCAATTTCGCCTGCCTTGAGCGGAGCTGTTAAGAGTACAACAGTACTCCAGCCTAGAGAGAAGAAATGACTTAAAGTGTATCATTATTGGCTCGACATCCCTTGTTTTGAAGGTTCTAGTTATCCAGCCTATCATTCTTCGTGCGGTTGTAATAGTGAGACTGTTGTGATCCTTGAAGGTGAGACCGGAGACGTCAATCAGTTTCTTTGCTGGTTATAGGGAAGAATAGATACCCAAGCTTTTCATGGAGTGATCAACATGTGCGTAATAAATAACTGAATGCGAAACACTGTAAACAATATATTGTAATCTCTTATCAATCTCCAGTCATCCTTCGTTTAGATAACTCGAGCAATTTAGTATATGTAAATACGTCACTGACCAGGATGACTGGTCTGGGACCGGGCCGTGGAGGCAATGACCCCAGAAACTGACAAGAGGCAGGTCTCTAACATCATACTGTCTTCAATTTCTCCTGCAGCAGGAACGCTTTTGTAAGAGGTCCGTTTTAAACGCTACTTCATTCTGTGCTGTATGGCCCAGTCAAAACAAAAAGAGAAGAGAGAGAGAGAGAGAGAGAGAGAGAGAGAGAGAGAGAGAGAGAGAGAGAGAGAGAGGACAGACAGACAGACAGACAGACACCAGAGAATTAAGTACACATATTTGTAGACATGTCGTCGCCCGGGTCTCTAAGCAAAACGCAACACAGGTTGTTTTTATGATGCACTTTCTTGGTCTCTTGGAATACTTTAGTGTCGCTCAGTCAGACCGCAGCCAACCAGTTGCCAGCAGTCATCTTCTACTCAATAAAGCAAAAGGATACCTCGAGAACGTTTCTGGGGGATGGGGGGGTGTCAATGCTCCTGTGGCCCGGTCCCAGACCAGGCCTCCTGGAATATCAAGGCCTGATCAACCAGGCTGTTACTGCTGGCTGTACACAGTCCAATGACGAACCACAGCCAAAGGTTTGTTGGTAAAAAGCAGCGGCACTCGCACCGCTGCTTTTTTATTGAGGGTACTCTGCACCGTCTGCCAAGTCTCTTGTCATACGGAGTGATTTCAGTGTTCAGGTTTAGGACCGGTCCCTTTAGGATTCTCCAGGTGTAAATTATTATTTACCCTTATCGCCTACGTTCCAAGGAATACAGTTGAAGGGACTTCAAGCGTTCCCAGTAGTTCAGGTGCTTGACTGAGTGTATATGAGCAGCAGCAGTAGCAGCAGCAGTAGCATCAGCATCAGCAGCAGCAGTAGTAGTAGTAGTAGCAGCACCAACAACAACAACAACACCTACAGCAACAAAAGTATTATTATCAGTATTATCACTAGTACTAATAAAAGCCAAAGACGTTGTGTTTATCTTCCTTTCTTTCTCTTCTATTATTATTATTATTATTATTATATTCATGGGGAAGCGCCAGACCAGTAAGCATTATGTACAATATTTGGGGAATGTGGGAAAGCTGGGAGGGTAATCATGTTTAATCCGAGAGAGAGGAATGGCATTTCCAATTCCCTGACTCAAGGGTTCGTCACCAGCATCTACCTTGAAGGTAGAAAATGGTAGTGCAAGTTGTAGAAGCTGACGCCAGACACTTTGCTCATGGCTGGCACCTGGCTGGCCTCACCTTCAACACTGTGTGATCTGTACTAACACGTACTCATCTGTACTAAGACGTACTCACCTGTACTAAGACGTACTCACCTGTACTAAGACGTGCTCACCTGTATTAAGACGTACTCACCTATACTCAAATATCTGTGCAAACAAGTGTGTGTGTTGCCAGACGCTGCCGCTGTTACCTCCTCGTGACTCTTCAATCTTATTGTCTCTTGATTGAAAAAGATGATGACAGAGTATGTTTTCTTTGGCTTTCCTAATCTCTCTCTCTCTCTCTCTCTCTCTCTCTCTCTCTCTCTTCTCTCTCTCTCTCTCTCTCTCATATTCTTGCCATTGTTACTTATGTAAATATTCTACCAAACGGATAATTTTCGTCGATTCCTCGAAATTCAACTATATGAGAGAGAGAGAGAGAGAGAGAGAGAGAGAGAGAGAAGAGAGAGGAGAGGAGGGGGGGGGAATGAGGGGGAGGCAATCACCGTAGTGGGATGCGTAGAAGTCTTATTTTCTTTTCAAACAAACATGAAACTCCTTTCAGAGCCTCAACACCTCCTCTGAGGCTCCATTACCAGTAAAACAAGACAAGGGTAACCTAACACCCGGTACCAGTGAACTGGTGAGTCTACACACACTCTCCAGTCATCACCACTACCATAACACCCGGTACCAGTGAACTGGTGAGTCTGCACACACTCTCCAGTCATCACCACTACCATAACACCCGGTACCAGTGAACTGGTGAGTCTGCACACACTCTCCAGTCATCACCACTACCATAACACCCGGTACCAGTGAACTGGTGAGTCTGCCACACTCTCCAGTCATCACCACTACCATAACACCCGGTACCAGTGAACTGGTGAGTCTACACACCTCTCAGTCATCACCACTACCATAACACCCGGTACCAGTGAACTGGTGAGTCTACACACACTCTCCAGTCATCACCACTACCATAACACCCGGTACCAGTGAACTAGTGAGTCTGCACACACTCTCCAGTCATCACCACTACCATAACACCCGGTACCAGTGAACTTGTGAGTCTGCACACACTCTCCAGTCATCACCACTACCATAACACCCGGTACCAGTGAACTAGTGAGTCTGCACACACTCTCCAGTCATCACCACTACCATAACACCCGGTACCAGTGAACTGGTGAGTCTACACACACTCTCCAGTCATCACCACTACCATAACACCCGGTACCAGTGAACTAGTGAGTCTACACACACTCTCCAGTCATCACCACTACCATAACACCCGGTACCAGTGAACTGGTGAGTCTACACACACTCTCCAGTCATCACCACTACCATAACACCCGGTACCAGTGAACTAGTGAGTCTGCACACACTCTCCAGTCATCACCACTACCATAACACCCGGTACCAGTGAACTAGTGAGTCTGCACACACTCTCCAGTCATCACCACTACCATAACACCCGGTACCAGTGAACTCGTGAGTCTGCACACACTCTCCAGTCATCACCACTACCATAACACCCGGTACCAGTGAACTGGTGAGTCTGCACACACTCTCAGTCATCACCACTACCATAACACCCGGTACCAGTGAACTGGTGAGTCTACACACACTCTCCAGTCATCACCACTACCATAACACCCGGTACCAGTGAACTGGTGAGTCTACACACACTCTCCAGTCATCACCACTACCATAACACCCGGTACCAGTGAACTGGTGAGTCTACACACACTCTCCAGTCATCACCATTACCATAACACCCGGTACCAGTGAACTGGTGAGTCTGCACACACTCTCCAGTCATCACCACTACCATAACACCCGGTACCAGTGAACTGGTGAGTCTACGCATTGCATGCCCAGCCCTGGTTGTGTGCGGGTGCTCGTGGTGTCCTCTGGTGGCCGTATCGTGAAATTTTATTTTCACTGTCATGGAGGCCGGTTACAGGAGGAGAGTTAACACCATTGGAATTGAGGTTCTACAGGGAGCGGTGTACCCATCCAATGTGGATGTTGTTCTGCCAGCACTTCTACGTGACGTTCTAGGCGCCGACCATTCAGAACTGTACGGCATATCTTTGAATGGGGCGAGGAGACTATTTGTGAAATTTGCTTGCACGGAGGCTTACCACAGGATCGTGGATAAGTTTCAGGACAAAAGGTTGGTGGTAATGGAAGGACTAGTGGTATGTGTACGTGACATTTCAGCCACTTATAAGTGGATAAAATTGAGAACGTGCCGTTTGAGGCGGCAGAATGTGATGTCACTGAAGTCATGCAGAAATATGGAATTGTTCATGCTGTAACTGTTGGACGGTGGACAAAGGGGCCCTATGCTGGTATGTTGGAGGGACGTATTCGGTCAAGATGACGTTACGTCAGGCAATCCCTTCGTACGTACTAATGTCTGGTTTTCGCACGCAGGTGTATGTCACTTATGTTGGGCAGGCCCGTACCTGTCGGTTATGCGGACAGCAGGCACCTGGCGGTGGATTGTATTCGAAGGCAGACGGATGTGCGGCCAGGTGAGGAGGCTGGTGTGCGGACGGAGCAGGCTTCAGCAGTTTCTACAGAAGAACAACGTGTGGACGAAGGGAAGGAGGGCATGGTGCGTAAGTCGTGGAGTGAGGAAATGGATCAGGTGGACAGGCAGAAGGAGGAGGAGGGTAAGGTGTCGTCTGAGGCATCGGTGGTGCAGAGTACCGCTCTGTTGACGAACATCAGGGTTTGCCTGGGGAGGAGGCAGAGATCTTGCAGGATTTGAGAGAGTTCATACAGGGAGATCCCTTATCGATGGAAGAAGTCTCTGCACTGGTGCAGGGTGGGGCACAGAATGATTTTCATGTGAATGTTGTGGAGAAAGACATGTGTGGGAAGAGAATAATGTTCATGTATCTGTGGTAGTGGCAGAGGTTCATAGGGAGGAAGAAATGGAGTTGATTGAAGAGAAAGGTGCGTCCAGGAAAAGGCCGGGAGAGGAGTCTGAGGATGACTTGTTGACGGCGCGCAAGGCCTGGGAAAAGGTGTGGGCAGAAGTGGTTCAGGGAAAGGGCAAGATCGAAAGGTCATGGTGCTGCTGGGGTAGTGAAGGAGGATGAGAGGGGTAGGAGGGGAAAGGATGGGGAGGGGAATATGAAATTGGAGAAGAGAGTACTGAAGCAGAAGGGCAAACCACAGTCTTATATTTCAGGTGTGTAACAATAAACGTGAATGGCCTCAGGAATGAGGTAAAACGCAAATGGGTGGAGGTTACTTTGAAAAGGTGGAAAGTTGATGTCGTCTTTATACAGGAGCATAATTATAGGAAGGGTAATGAGATTGTGGTGAAGGGGTATAGGATTTTTGCGTGTGATGCCAGGGCGTTTAAAGGGGGTGTGTTGGTAGGAATCAGTGAGTCAAGCCCATTCACCTTGGAGTCTTGGGAGGACGTGGGAGGTAGAGTAGTTAGAGTGAACGGGGATTGGGGTGGGGTGCAGGTGAGCTTCTTGGGTGTGTATATGCCAGCCATAGGAAATAGGAGTATAAAGGATGATTTTGTTAATAATGAATTGACGTATGCTGTCCGAGGTTTGCCTCAGGTGTCTATAATTGCTGGTGATTGGAATTGTGTGATTAGGATAAGGGACGTGGAACCACGGGGTGAGGGGTGTGTGTTGGGGTCTTTGAGGAGTGTTGGGGCAGTGGGTGTGGTAGACGTGGTGGGGGACGTGGAGAGTTGGTGGAATACACATTTGTGAGGAATGCTTATGCGGCACGATTGGACAGAATATATGTGACGAGGGCGGTGGAAGTTCGGAGGGTGGAATGTGTAGATGTGGGTTTTTCGGACCATAGGGGTGTGTTGTTTGAAGGGGGGTGGGATGGGGTGGTGAGTGTGTATAAGAGTTATTGGAAATTGAATACGAGATTGTTGGAGAGGGAAGGGGGTAGAGATGTTCGAAGAATGGTGGAGGGGGTGTGGAAGGGGGGGGGGGTGACGAATGGGGTTGTCAGGTGGTGGATGGAGAAGGGAAAGAGGAAATTCGGAAGTTTTATGGGTGGGTCGGTAGGGAAGAGAGCAGGAGTAGGTTTGGGTATCAGAAATATTTGGAGGGGTTGTTGCGTGATTGTCAGGTGGGGGATTGGGGGAGGAGTAAGGAAGAGGTGGTGGATTTGAGGGATAGGTTACGGGAATTACAAGAGGAACGTTTTCATGCTTTAAGGGTTAGGAGTGGTATGGAGGAGGTATTATGGGGAAATAAGGCTTGAAGGTGGTTTTACGGAATTTCCAGAAACGCAGGAGGGGATGTTAATTTCGTCTCTAAAGGTAGAAGGGGGTGGCTGGGTATCAGGAAGGAGGGTTTTGCAAACGACGGAGGGTATGGGGGTACGCGGAAGGATGGTTCCGTGGTCAATATGAGAAGGGAAGGTTAATCAGGTGGATAGAGATGGGTTGTTGAGGGAATAGGGAGATTATTGAGTGTGGAGGAGGGGCAAGAGTGTGGGGCTGAGATTGTGGAGGGGAGGTATGGGAGGCGGTGAAGGGATTGAGGTTAGGGAAGTCACCTGGGATAGACGGTTGCCGGGGATCTGTATGTCACTCATTGGGAGGCTTTAAAAGGGGTACTAGTGAGGTTGTTCAATGGGTTGAGGGAGGAGGGTTTTATGGGGGAATCTATGAGGACTGGGGTGGTAGTTTTGGTGGCGAAGGGTGATTCACCTGAGGGCCTAAGTGATTATAGGGGTTTGGCTATGTTGACGGCGGATTACAAGATTTTCGCAAAGATATTGGCAAACAGGATCAAGAGGGGTTTAGGGGGTGTTTTGCATGGGGGTCAATTTGGGGTGCCTGGAAGGAGTATTCGTACGGGCATCGAGCATTAAGCAGTTTATTGAAGATAGCGAAGAGGGGTGCTAGGATTGGATTGGCAGAGGGCATATGACAGGGTTGATAGGGAAATGTTATTCAAAATTTTGGAGAGACAAGGTTTTGGGACAGGGGTGGTAAGGTGGGTTGAAACATTGTATGCAGGTGCGTTAATACGGGTGCAGATTAATGGGAATGTGGGAAGGGCGGTGGAAATGAGGAAGGGTCTGCGACAGGGATGTCCTCTGTCGCAGATCCTTTTTGCACTTTTACAGGATCCTTTTTATAGATTAGTGGAAAAGGGTTGAGTACAGGGTCTGATGGGATGGAGGAGGTAGGGGGTATATTGGCTATGTTGATGATACAACGGTGTTAGTCAGGAAGGAGTGGCAATTGAGTGTGTTGAATGGGTTGGTAGAAAAGTTTGGGAGGGGACAGGGATGAGGGTTAATAGGGAGAAGTCCAATTTATTGAGGTTGGCAGTTGGTCTGGGGAACGTTGGGGTCGAGGAGGGGTTGGAATTGTGTGAGACGATTAAAATATGTGGTATTGTTTTTAGTGCAGAAGCGATGGTGGCGAGGGGGTGAATTCAAGGATGGTAGTGGACGAGGCGATTGGGAGGATGAGGGGTTGGGGAGGCGGTGAGCTGACATTAATGCAAAGGTGATAGTCATTAATGCATTGGTGTATAGCAAATTATGGTTTAGGCGGTGGTATATCCCTCTTGGAGGTGGATGTGCAACGTTTGTTGAGTAACGTTTTGAAATTTATTTGGGGAATGGGAGACACTGGCTGAGTAGGGAGGTCGTGGAAACAAAGACGAGGTGGAGGGTTAGGGTTGATACCATTGAGGTGTAGGTTGAGAAGTGTTTTCGTGAGGCATGAGTATCTGATGAGGGAGGGAAGGGGACGAAGAGTGGGGTTAGTAATGAAGGAGGTGCGTAGGTGGTGGGAAAGGAAGGAAGTTTTGTTATGTGAGAATATTTTAAGGGGTTATTGGTGATGAAAGAGCCAGGGAAGAGTAAGGTGAGTAGGTTGGATAGGTTGGGAATGGAGGGAGGGTGGTGCAGGGAGTGGGGTTTATCCTCTGTATGATTGGCAGGGAATATGGAGGTGGTTTCACAAGTTAAAGTTGCATCCTAGGGTGAGGGAGATAGGGTATAGGTTTTTGCAGGGTTTTGGCTTCTAAAGCACAATTATATATCATGGGGTTGATAAGTGAGGGGTTTGTAGTAGATGTGGCGAAGTGGAAACGGCATATCACGTCGTTTATTTTGTGGAGGATTGCAGGAGGTGAGAGAATGGTTTGGGGGTGTTACGACAGGTGGGGAAAGGGGAAGTTTCAGTTCTGAGGGCGCTGAGTTTGGATTTGGGGCAGTTTTCGGACAGCATACGCAGGGTTTGTCTTATTTGGTATTAGATTATGTATATATTTCTTGGAGGTATAGGGACGAGGAGGGAGGGCTCGTATTGGGGCATTAGGAGCAGCTTTTATAGGACTAAGTGTAGGAATAGGGTTTTATATGGTAGGGCGTGGAAGAGGCTTTTTCGCAGGCTTATCGAGGATGACAGTGTATGGGTTAAGGGAGTGGGGATGGAAAGGATTAGCATGGGTAGGGGAGGGATGGGTCAGGGGTGGTGCTCGAGGATAGGTTGAGGTAGAGGGGAGCATGTAGATAGTGGGGTAGGGGGGGGGTTTCAGGGGGTAGGCAGTTAGGTTGGGTGTGTGTATATCAGTGGGGAAGAGGCTGGGGTGGTTTCTGCTTCAGTACTTTTCTGAGAAGGTGCTTCCATTCTGTTAGGCAGGAACGTAGAATGGATCAAAGGTGGATTCATTGGTTGCGTAAGTTAAGGTATGTGAGTTATTATTGGGCTTAAAGAGGTGTGGTGATTTGACATTGTGTGAGGGGGTTCAGGACCTCTGAGGTACCCAAAAGAATGGTGGGAGATTAGAGTGCCATAAGTTTTGGTTGGTTATAGAAATCCTGGTGGGATTGATTACTGTTTTTGTGCTGAAAAATTGATTGTCATCTTTTATTTATGGCCTTATGTGTAAGGTCGTTATTGAAAGGTGTTAGTGGATTGTGTTACCTGAGTCTTGCGATGTAATGCAGAATGTTTTATATGAAAATTATTTTTTTTGAACGTATAGTGTGTGTGTGTGAATCATAATAACATATTTAGCTGTATATGGGGTTGTTTTTCAAGGGGGGGGGGTGTTGGGTTATTTTGGTTGTATTAAGGAAGTGTTTAGCTCTTCATGTTTATCCTTTGAAAATTTTTATGTATGTGTATATAGGTATCGTGTGCACTGTAGGTTGCAATTCATGGCCTTCTGTGAAAGGTCGTTCAAGAAATGTGTTCTTTGGTTTCTGTTACCTGTAGTTGCAGAGTATTATAGTATAAAGAAATTTTTGTAAGGGTTTGTGTGTGTGGTCAATACTCCATATTTAGTTGTATATGGGATTGTTTTCCAAGGAGGGTGTGCTGGATTGTATATTGGAAGTGTTAAGCTTTTAATGTTTATCCTTTGGGACATTATACTTTTGTGTATATGGAGACATGGTGAAGTATTTTTAAGGGGATGAGGATGGAAAGGTTGTTATCAAGTATATTGTGTTTAATGTAATCCAGCATGGGAGTATATATATTATTACATATACGTTTTATGTGTTATATGTCTCAAGTTTGTCATATTACGTGTGTTTGTTGCATTGGGGTAGCATGTTTTGTCTTATGACCTTAAACTTAAGTGATTGCACATTGGTGGAATGGTGATGTTATTGGAAGAGCTTGTAGTTGTTTAGGTGAGTCTAGCAGTGTATACGTAGAATTACAGGTTGGTTTTTGTATATATTTGTCTGTTCTGGCGAATGACAGGAATCTTGTTGTGTTTTGTAATATTTTTATGATAAGGTGATTTTGGTGTAGGGAAGTTACAAGATGCAGTTTTTGGCTTAGATGCAGGCTATTATGTACATGGTAATATATATGTCATGTTTTGTATTTTGTAGTTTCAATAAAATATAAAAAAAAAAAAAAAATTAACTTCAAATATGAGTATTTTTGTGTCTTCTCACCTATATGTGGTTGCAGGGGTCGATTCACAACTCCTGGCCATGCCTGCGTGCACACACACACACACACATATACATGTATATATATGTCGTGCCGAATAGGTAAAATTGGTTAATTAGCAAGAACTCATTTAAAATTAAGTCCTTTCTAAAATTTTCTCTTATAAATTTAAAGATATATTTTTTTTCATTTATGTTAATATAAAAATTAATAATTTTGTACCAAAAGAACCTTAGAAAACTTACCCAACCTTACTATAACAAGCGCAATTTAATTTAGCCTAATCTAACTAAATATATTTTAGATAAGTTTACAATAATTTAATAATAAACAAACAAACACAATAAAATGTATTTTTTTTCGTTAGGTTCAGAATAATTTTTGCGAAATTATTGCATACACAAATTTTCGCTTGCCCTATTCGACAAGAAGAGCGTTGCTATTTAATCCAAAATTGCAAGTTTTACATATTCGGCAGTACATACCAGATCAACCAGGCTGTGATGGATATGTGGGACAGCGGGCCTCCAGCAGCAACAGCCTGGTTGACCAGGCAAGCACCAGACGAGCCTGGCCCATGGCCGGGCTCAGAGAGTAGATACTCTCGAAACTCTTCAAAGGTATATCAAAGGTATATCATATATATATATATATATATATACACACATACACACACACATATATATATATATATATACACACACACAATATATATATATATATATATATATATATATATACACACACACACACATATATATATATGTTCGTCAGCAAGCACCAGTTGTGACCCTACTGTCTCCTTCCCCAGCCTCAGAATTCTCGTAGGTCAGTGGTAAAGTGTTGCATCTACTACAGGTAAGGACCGCGGTTCGAACCCCCGTCAAATCTCCTGTTTATTCATTGACGGTAGCTTATTACAACTTTAGTTGATACAGCTTATGGCTTAAAGGGGTTTGACAATAATTTATTATGAAAGTTTCAGGGGTTGTGGGAAGAGACGGTGGTATCACAGCTGGTGGCCGCTGCTGCAGACATAAACACAAGTTCTGCCTCTGAAATATTACTAAAGCCTCGTCTATTCTTTTATATATATATATATATATATATATATACGTATATATGTGTGTGTGTGTGTGTGTGTTCAAGAGTATATAGACACCGATATTTATGAGTAGTTATTATCAATAGGAAATTAATTCATGAACCCTTTAACCAGGATAAAGCACGCCCCCCCCCCCTCCTAGCCATGAAGGGAATCTTCAAAAGAAAACATTGTATTCTGCAAGCAAAAAAAAAACAATTTTCTTTACAAAGCAGCAGCTCCTCATACAAGTTTAATACCATGAACGCTAAGAGTTTAAGGATTAAAGTGCTTGCTTAACGACCGTCAATGTTTAACACAATCAGCTTGTTAGCGTGTCTCCGGCGGCTGGTAATTGCTTCAAGGCAGCGGGAATAACAATAGTCTCAAGATGGAGGACGCGGAGGCGCCTCCAGAGAGGTGCTACGACCTTAACTTTATTAATTACTCAGACTTTCATTTTATATTTAAGGGTTGGACAAATATTTTTGTTAGTGGGTTTGGGTTTAAGAACGACCTGCCTAGTATGGGCCAGTAGGCCTGCTGCAGTGTTCCTCCTTACTTTCTTTCTTAGAGGTTACGTTCAGAGCTGCTGACACTGATGTGTCACGGCTTTCGTCTTTCTTACTTCCGGAGCCAGTTTCTGGACCAGGCTTGTCTGGTACTTGCCTGATCAACCATCACAGTCTGGTTGGTCTGGTACCTGGTGAAGATACTTGACCAGTTTATTCTAGAAGACTTCTACACTTATCCCTGAATTGAGGGGGGGGGGGTGTTAATATATATTAACCTAACCAAACAAAATCTAACATAACGTAACTAAACCAAATTTAACTAAATCTAACGTAACATATGCACAAATAACCAGCATATGGGAGACTGAAACTTATGGCGACGTTTCGGTCCGACTTGGACTGAAACGTCGCCATAATGGTCCAAGTCGGACCAAAACGTCGTCGTAAGTTTGAGCCTCATATGTGCTGGTTATTTGTGTGTTGTCCCAGTCACGGCATTGATCATTTTTATTCTCTGACCTAACCTAATTGAAATTAACACACATTAACATTTTCGAACCCTTTCGAGCAAGCAGAAATGCACGAAGGGTAATTCGTCCAACAATACAAGCTTTTAACTGGAGAAGAGGTTGTGTCTAGCGGTTTTCGGGGAGGGGATGGGAGGGTAGGGGAAGCAGGCCATCCAAGAGAGTGGAGCATACTCAAAATGAAAGTAAACTTGTGCCTCGTACAAAGTTCTGTACCTTCTGTGTCGAGCAGGTATAAGCTTGGTCTTAACACTGTGTGATTCTTGGCGACCCTGCAAGATTCACCACATGATTCTTCAGTCACTGCTGAGTCATATTGTACCCCTGGATATGACCTTGACTTGAGGAAATGCATGAGGTGTGAGAGAGAGAGAGAGAGAGAGAGAGAGAGAGAGAGAGAGAGAGAGAGAGAAAGAGAGAGCAACGCAAATGTCAAGTGCTCGGAATGACTAAAGAATGAAGGAGACGCATGAGTATGAGGAAGAGAGGAAGGGGGGGGGAAGAGAATGAAGAAGAGAAAGGAAGCAAGGATAAGATGAGGAAGCGAAAGACTGAAGTGAGACCAGAGATGGAGACATGATCGGGAGAGGAGACAGACGGTCCTGCACGACACTAAACTGATATATTTTTCACCTCTTCTTTCCAGAGTCCCAAGGACAAGATACCCGTGAAATGTGTTGTATTTGATGATGAGACTCATATTTAATCTCTCTCTCTCCCTCCACTTCCTCTTTTAATCGTTTGCACTGTTTATGTTCTTTTCTTGCAAGAAGTCTTCCTTCTGTGAGGGAGTGTTGTTCACTTGCACACTTGACAGCTGTTCAACGTTATTATAAGTAAGTGAAGTGTAGCAAGGTGACCAGGTCAACGGAAAGGCAAACAGGGATGGCTACCTTTGAAGAGTTTCGAGAGTTTATCTACTCTCTGAGCCCGGCCATGGGCCAGGCTCGTCTGGTGCTTGCCTGGTCAACCAGGCTGTTGCTGCTGGAGGCCCGCTGCCCCACATATCCATCACAGCCTGGTTGATCTGGCACCCGGTGAAGATACTTGTCCAGTTTCCTCTTGAAGGCTTCTACACTGGTTCCAGCCGTGTTTCTGATATCTTCTGGTAAGATGTTGAATAGTCTGGGACCCCGGATGTTAATACAGTGCTCCCGTATTGTCCCCACCGCACCCCTGCTCCTCACTGGGTTTATTTTACACTTCCTCCCATATCTCTGACTCCAGTATGTTGTTATGGCAGTGTGCAGATTTGGGACCAGGCCCTCAAGTACTTTCCAGGTATATATTATCATGTATCTCTCTCTCATCCGCTCCATTGAGTACATGTTCAAGACTTGAAGGCGTTCCCAATAATTTAGATGTTTCAATGGCTCAATGTGAGCCGTAAACGATCTCTGAATTTGTTCCAGCTCTGATATTTCTCCTGCCCTGAACGGGGCCGTCAGCACTGAGCAGTATTCTAAGTGAGGGAGCACTAGCGATTTGAATAGTGTCACCATCGGCATTATTTCCCTTGTTTTGAAAGTTCTCAATACCCACCCCGTCATCTTCCTGGCTGTTGTGATCTTTGTCTTGTTATGGTCTTTAAAAGACAGATCAGCTAAGCCAACGGTAGGCAACAGGATGATGCAGCAGGCAAACACGGTGGCTAGCCACATACAGTAAACAGGCGCGGCTAGCCTATCGGCAGAGCAAACAGGAAACAGATAGAGCAGAGGGATGGGATGAGGAATAGAGCAGATGTAGACTCAGTGAGGGACAGGGGAACACTGCAGTCGGTGTTGGCCTGCACCAGGTTGATGCTGGTAGCCGCCTAATCATCTTAGCCTGATGTCTAAACTATTTTATATAATAGTTATATTGTGAGAAGAAAACATGGCGGTGTTTCTCAGTCATATACCATCACACAGGATGTGTCCACACGGGGTTATGTTAGGTGTCAGTCTGAGCTGGGATACTTCGCTAGGGCGACGAGGGATATCGTCAAGCACACCACTGTACCTGTAGCTTCATCAGCAGAACTGGAGTTACTGTCACTTCTCAGAATAGCCTATCCCCACCACAAAGAGAGAGAGAGAGAGAGAGAGAGAGAGAGAGAGAGAGAGAGAGAGAGAGAGAGAAAAGGGGGGCAAGAAAACAAAGGAAGAAAAGATGATGGGGAGGACAAGAAAGGGAAAGGACTAAAGTATACCTTTAAGTAAGTTTATTTAGGTACACATAAGTAAAATTAGGCAGAGGGCCACCGGCAGCAACAACCTGGTTGACCAAGCATGCACCAGACGAGCCTGGCCCATGGCCGGGCTCCGGGAGTTGAAAGACTCTTGGAACTCATCAAAGAAATTTTATTTATTTATTTTTTTTATTTTATTAACACATCGGCCGATTCCCACCAAGGCAGGGTGGCCCGAAAAAGAAAAACTTTCATCATCATTCACTCCATCACTGTCTTGCCAGAAGGGTGCTTTACACTACAGTTATAAAACTGCAACATTAACACCCCTCCTTCAGAGTGCCGGCACTGTACTTCCCATCTCCAGAACTCAAGTCCGGCCTGCCGGTTTCCCTGAATCCCTTCATAAATGTTACTTTGCTCACACTCCAACAGCACGTCAAGTATTAAAAACCATATGCCTCCATTCACTCCTATCAAATACGCTCACACATGCTTGCTGGAAGTCCAAGCCCCTCGCACACAAAACTTCCTTTACCCCCTCCCTCCAACCTTTCCTAGGCCGACCCCTACCCCGCCTTCCCTCCACTACAGATTTATACACTCTCGAAGTCACTCTGTCTCGTTCCATTCTCTCTACATGTCCAAACCACCTCAACAACCCCTCCTCAGCTCTCTGGACAATCGTTTTGGTAATCCCGCACCTCCTCCTAATTTCTAAACTCCGAATTCTCTGCATTATATTCACACCACACATTGACCTCAGACATGACATCTCCATGACATCTCAGACATGACATCAAATGTATTTTATCATACATAGTGTAAATTACCTAGGATAACCCCCCCCCAAAAAAAAAAGTCAGACAAAGTGACTTATTTCCTCTGATGAGTTCCGAGAGTTCTACTCCCAGAGCCCGGCCTTGGGTCAGGCTCGTCTGGTGCTTGCTAGGACCAAGCAAAAAAAAGGGACAGGGGAACCCATAAGAAATTAGGTGAAACGAGGGAAGAAGTATAAAGCAAATCGGGTGAAGGGAGGGGAGACAATGATGGTTGGGGAGTGGTATGGAGGAGGGAGAGGGAAGAATGAAGAGCAGGGAGAGGTGAGGGAGAATCCATTCATCCTGTGTGTGAACTCAAGCCGCCTCACACTCACACAGGTTCTTGTGTGAGAGATCACAGCTACCATCTGCACTTCAATACAAGTCTGTTCCGGCTCTAGCACCCATATGGGTTCAACGCTTCTTCTGAAATATATTGGTCATAATAACAGTAACAGTAGTAGTAGTAGTAGTCGTAGGAGGAGGAGGAGGAGCAGCAGTAATAATAATAATAATAATAATAATAATAATACAAGTGTTCCATGCCATAATGTTAATGATTATTAATTGTTGAGACTGTAAAAAAAATAAGCACAAGTGTTTTATCTAAAGTATAAAACAAAAATTAGTGTTTCGTACGTTGGACTGTCAGCAGTAATGGCTTAGGTGACCAGGCCTTGATCTTCCAGGAGGTCTGGTCTGGGACTGGGCCGCTGAGGCGTTGACCCCCAGAAAACAGCCTTCAGGTATCCTGCAGCAGGTGCAGCTGAAGGCCTCGGGTAGAAGAGCCTTCTCCCTTTTCACCCATGACTCATAATATACAATGATCTTTCAGTAGACTACCAAGGCCTCTGCTATACGTCTTTCCTATGACAAAAATATAAGCTTACTTAGGTAGCCTGTTAGTGTAGGAGAGTGGTGTAGTAGGCGACTAACTCATCACAAGATCCTTGTTTAACCACAAGTTTATATAATCCCGCCGCGATACGTCTGGCAACGAGGTGGCTGAGGCAAACGTTAGCAACGTTGAATCGTGAACGTGCGGGAATGACCTGTGGTTGGAGACAGCCGCTTGCGGTATGAGAGGTCCTCATTGAGGCGACGACACGTTGTACAGCTAAAGTGAATTAGAGCAACGTTTCGCTCTGCAGAGAGCGAAACCCTGTAATAAGAAGGCAAATGAGTGGCGACAACTTGAGGGGGATAATAGACAAGAATTAATTCTCCTAAACACCTTTATTGAAGACCTTGCTGTACTTTGACCTTGATTACTTCAGCTACATCAAGGTACGAACGAGCCTGACTTCTCACGTACTCCTCACGTATTTGAAGCCAATCAACGTTTAAGGACAGAACTGTCTTCAATAGGTTATAATTATAACCCTAAATTTTAAAGGGATGGACGGGTAAGCCAGCGGAAGACCTCGGTCAGCTGACCAAAACCTCAAGCTGCGGATCATCCTAACCTAACTGTGGATGCATTCTCGCCTCCATTTCCCTCAACTTCCTTGCAACGTTTCTTCTGGTCTCAGACCGAGCCGCGGGGACGCTGACCCCCGAAACCCTCTCCAGGTAAACTCCGGGTAAACTCCTGTCAACTGTGGGATCCACGAAGAGGTGCAACCTTCCTCATATACCAGTAAAACAATAGCCTCCCTTTGCGCCTGTATCAAATTTATTAAAAAAAAAAAATAAAGTATTCCTGCCTACCCCTTAACCCCCCCCCCCACCAATGCCTTTTAAACAAGGTCATTAATCTCATCTGCTTGTTAGGCACAGCTGTTATTGGAGAGCAGGGAAGGACGGGACACGAGGTGGAAGCCGGGAGAGGGAAAGGAATGGAGAAAAAACGGAGGGAAGAACCGGAAAAGGTTTTGCAGAAGAGAGACGGGAAGGGACGCACAGGAAGGAACGGACGCACGACAAGGGACGCACAGGAAGAGACGCACAGGAAGCTTTCCGCATTATAAAAAAGTTGGGAGCACCCGGAGAGAGAGAGAGAGAGAGAGAGAGAGAGAGAGAGAGAGAGAGAGAGAGAGAGAGACTCTAAGAATATATTTTAAACGTGTTGTGAGACTTGCCTAGACGCGAGACCGGAAGCACACCCATCAATCGCCCTAATGAGAGCAAATAATAAGCATTCATTATTTTTATTATTATTATTCACGAATACCCACACTTAGAAATGAAACTTCAGACGACGTTTCGGTCCGTGCTGGACCATTTTCAAGTCACAAGTGAGCGTGTGGAGACCAGATGACAGGTCGACTGACGTTTCTTGTGCAGAGTTACTAGTGAATTGTTCCAGCCACGGTACTGTGACCTGGTGAATTGTTCCAGCCATGGTATTATGACCTGGTAAATTGTTTCAACCACTGTATTGTGACTTTTGTTGAATTGTTTCAGCCACTGTACTACGACTTGTTTAATTGTTCCAGCCACTGTACTGTGACTTTAGTTGTTCCAGCCACGGTATTACGATATTTTTTAATTGTTCCAGCCACCGTACTGCGACTTGTTTGTTCCAGCCACTGTACTGTGACTTGTTTAAATTGTTCCAGCCACTGTAATGTTTTTTGTTTAATTGTTACAGCCATTGTACTGTGACTTGTTTAGTTGTTCCAGCCACTGTACTGTGACTTGTTTAGTTCCAGCCACTGTACTGTGACTT
This sequence comes from Cherax destructor, assembly GCA_009830355.1. NCBI lineage: Eukaryota > Metazoa > Arthropoda > Malacostraca > Decapoda > Parastacidae > Cherax > Cherax destructor. The sequence goes on from WNWK01006481.1 coordinate 49,571, forward strand.
GTTTAATTCTTACAGCCACTGTACTGTGACTTGTTTAATTCTTACAGCCACTGTACTTTGACTTGTTTAGTTTCAGCCACTGTACTGCGACTTGTTTAATTGTTTCAGCCACTGTACTGCGACTTGTTTAATTGTTCCAGCCACTGTACTGTGACTTGTTTAGTTGTTCCAGCCACTGTACTGTGACTTGTTTAATTCTTACAGCCACTGTACTTTGACTTGTTTAGTTTCAGCCACTGTACTGCGACTTGTTTAATTGTTTCAGCCACTGTACTGCGACTTGTTTAATTGTTTCAGCCACTGTACTTTGACTTGTTTAGTTTCAGCCACTGTACTGCGACTTGTTTAGTTCCAGCCACTGTACTGTGACTTGTTTAATTGTTTCAGCCACTGTACGGACTTTTTATTGTTTCAGCCACTGTACTGCGACTTTTTATTTTCAACTGTACTTGATGTTTATTCAGCCACTGTAAATGGACTTGTTTAATTTAGCGTATTTACGTAGTTCAGCACTGTACTGACGACTTGTTTAACTTTCCAGCCACTCATCGACCTGTATAGTTCAGCCACTGCACTTCGACTTGTTTAATTGTTCACCCGTATTGTGACTTCTGTTCTTCATCATATTATTATTACCACAACCATAAATATAATACCCTCGCCTGCACCGTAATGGATATACATTTATGTACTACGTGGTTACAATGACAACTATATCCTGGCACGACTCCAGGAGTGTAACACTACACCACCATCATCACCATCAATACTATCACCACCATCACTATCACCCCCCACCAGCACCCCTACTGCTAACACTCACCACCCACCACCACTATCACTCACCACCCACCACCACTATCACAATCACCATCACTCCCCACCACTATCACTCACCACCCACCACCACTATCACAATCACCATCCACCACCACTATCACTCACCACCATCAATATTATCACCACCACCACTATCACAATCACTATCACTCCCCACCACCACCCCATCACTATCACTCGCCACCACCAGCAGTGTCATCCGTAATGTGCTTTAATAAATGACATGCAATTTATGACGCCATTTCTGTAATGATTATCTATGGTGTGTCTGTCCCGGTGGCGAGGCCAAATAATTTACCATCCTGGCTAGAAAATTAACATATAATAGAATAACATTAAGCGAATAAGTTTGACAAGCTGAATACATTATTTTTTCTAACCTGTGTGGCTATGACGTGATGTGGGGTGTTATTAGACTGGGTCTCTCTCTCTCTCTCTCCCACTCTCTCTCTCTCTCTCTCTTTCTCTAACTGATAAATGTTAATTCCCATAAAATAGTAACTTGAACTTCCGAAAGAAACCTCTGAAACTGTTCCAGCTGCGGAAACCTTATCAAGATTGATGGATTGATTACATTGACTCCAGGCTGAGGGACTGATTACCTCAAAGTCCTTCTGATCTTCAATTCTTCTTCTCTGTATTGGACTGAGGAAGCCACTGCTTGGCGAAACATTTCCACAATAAAGATACGCAGGTGTAGCACAAGTGTCTAAGTCATCATCTTCAACTGGAATTCTTGACGATATAATCAGTGGTTGACCAGGCAAGGAACAGACGAGCCTGGCCCAAGGCCGAGCTCTGGGAGTAGAAAAACTCATCAGAGGTAAGGTAGTGAAGTCTCCCAGCCCCGGTTGACAGATTTCATTACCCACTGTACGAAACTCGATACGCAAGAAGAGCGCAATACGCTACAACGTCCTCTCAATCAAACATAAGGAGTGCTACAACCAGATCATTTTTTTACTGACACATCGGCCGCTTTCCACCGAGGCAGGGTGACCCGGAAAAAAAGAATCACTTTCATCATCATTCACTCCATCACTTTCTTGCCAGAGGCGAGTCTACACTACAGTTCAAAAACTGAAACATCACCCCTCCTTCAGAGCGCAAGCACTGCACTTCCCACCTCCAGGACTCAAGTCCGGCAACCAGATCACTGGTTGGCTAGCACTCTACTGCCTCCTTTATGCATACAGCGGGAAGGTTGTCAACACGAGATCACCCACACCATGTTTACCTACCTGGAGTCTACCTGCAGGGTGTTCCGGTGGTCGATACCCCTGCAGCCCGGTCCATGACCAGGCCTTCCGGTGGATCAAGGCCTGATTAACCAGCCTGTTACAGCCGATCCCACACAGTCTACGTACAAGCCACAACCCCTGGTCATAGACTGACTTTAGAAACTTGTCTGGTTCTTTCATGAAGACAGCCAGAGGTATGTTAGTAGTCTCCCTTATATAAGAGGGGGGGGACATTTAAAAGTCTTGGCCCCTTCACTCTTATCGAGCTTTCCTTAGTGTACTTACTACACCTCTGCTTTTCATTTGAAGTATTTTGCACTGTCTGTCAGGCCTCTTACTTTTATAGTTAATGATCTGTGTGTGTGCAGATTTGGGACAAATGTCTCTAGAATTTTCCAGGTGTAGATTATAATGTATCTTGCTCGCCTATGTTCCAAGGAGTACAGATCGAGGACCTTCAAACATTCCCATTAATTTACATGCTTGACTAAATTAATGCGAGTAGTGAAGGTTCTCTGCACATTCTCCAGGTCTGCAATTTCGCCTGCCTTGAACGGAGCTGTTAAGAGTACAGCAGTACTCCATCCTGGAGAGAACAAAGGACTTAAGAGTATCATCATTGGCCTGGCATCCCTTGTTCTGAAGATTCTAGTTATCCAGCCTATCATTCTTCTTGAGGTTGTAATAGTGACACCGCTGTGGTCCTTGAAGGTGAGATTTTCTTACATGATCACTCCCAGGTCTCTCACAATAGTTTAACACTCTTTTAAGTGATTCAAGTTTTACACTCCGTTCCAGTCTTTATGTCCTCATTAAACATCATATTGTTGTCAGTGGCCCAATGGAAGACTTGGTTTATATCAGCTTGGAGGTTTGCTGTGTCCTCAATGGCTGCCACCCTCATACAGATTCTGGTTTCGTCTGCAAAGGCTGATACAGTCCTATGATTTACATCTCAAAGTCGGATACAATAATACCCCTTCGCTCAAGAGCTGCTCACCTTGTTTGGAAGCACAGCCTTTTCTGTGTCCAGTGACTTAAGGAATGAATAAGACCTCCTACTGTGTTGTAACATCTGTGAAGGTTGACGCGTGGTGAACCAGGGAGACCCTCCTTCACCGTCCCAACATTATATTGTGAGTACAGAACGTGATGCTATCAGATGAGCATTTTTTGACTGGTGACTGTCATAGTTTATTACCGCAGTTTACAGGAATAATTATATGCATGACGAGCCTGACCCATGGCCGGGCTCCAGGAGTATAAATATTATCGGAACTCACCAAAGGTAAGAATATCATCGAAGTGTATAAGTGGATGTCGGTCATAAACAAAGGTGATATTAATAAAGTACTGAGGGTGTCGAACCAGGTAAGAACCAGAAATAACGGATTTAAGTTGGATAAATTTAGATTTAGAAAGGACATAGGTAAGTACAATCTTCCGAGTAGGGTGATAGAGGCTAGGACCTTGGGTGGCTTTAAAAAGAGATTGGACAAATATGAGTGGGAGGGACTGGATTTGATTGGTGTCGTGGGTACGGGAGTAAATTCTTGGGTAGCTTTGGTTAGTGTTGGTTTTGATAAGGACCTGCCTTGTATGGGCCAGTAGGCCTTCTGCAGTATTTCTCCATTCTTATGTTCATACTCTCTCTCTCTCTCTCTCTACCTTTTCCTTTATCTTGTCTGACCTTAGCTTACTGCAACAGGCCAATACACTCGTTCCTGATCAGCCGGGCTGTAGTGTATGCGTTGGGCTGCTGCAGGCGGCGGGCACCAACAGCCTGATCGATCAGGCCAGCAACCAGGAGACCTGGTTTGGGGACCAGTCTTCGTATCCGGTGACCTCCGGAAGCGACTCCGGGTAACTAACCTACAGGTAACCTCTCAACACCCAGCGCCGCATACATTACTTCCTCCTGTCTCTGTTCTCAGCCCTTTGTGCTCTCCCTATTCTCTCTCTCTCTCTCTCTCTTCCCCTATTCAATCTCTCTCTCTCTCTCTCCCTATTCAATCTCTCTCTCTCTCTCTCTGCCATTTCAGGTGCAAGAACCTTAGAAAACAATTCCAAATACCCCCGGTGAGTCCCCACCCCTAAACCCTCGATTTTTAATCGATCACAACCCCAAAAAACTTCCCCACCCTCAGGTCCACCCTTGCCGTTAAACCTACCCCACCCTCAGGTCCACCCTCACCCTTAAACCTACCTAAACCCGCGTTTAAAAAAATAAGATTGGCGGGATTTAATAAGTGATCGCTTAACAAGGTGACATTAAGGTATCAGAGCACACGGGGGCCAGCTGTCAGGGCTTGACTGGGGGGAGGAGGACACGGGGTCTTTTGTGCTGTTGCCAGCCACCCCTGCCAGCCTCCCCTGACAGCCACCCCTGCTACAACAATGGCAGAGTTAAGTGGCTGGCAGAACCATGGAGAGTGGGACAAGGAAGGCAGAGCAGAGAGAGAGCATGAGAAAGCCAGGCAGAATGAGTGATAATAAGGTGTAAGAGAGAGAGAGAATGTGGGCCAACGGGCCGCCAGCAGCAACAGGCCTAAGGCCGGGCTCTGGGAGTAGCGAAAACTCATCAAAAGTATAAAGTTACAGAGGGGAAAGAGAGAGAGAAGCCCAAAGGCAGCATTAAGCCATGAGTGAGTGAGAGCTGGCGAGTGTCGGAAGAAGAAAGAGGAAGGTAAAGAGAAAAAAAAAGTGGCTGGAGAGTATAGAAGAGGAAAGGAGGGAGGGAGGGAGGGAGGGAGGGAAGAAAAGAGGGGATGAAAGACTTTTAAGTTTGAAGGAAACTGCACTACACGACAATGGCTGAACAGGATAATAACTCACTCCCACTCACCATCCTACCTTCCCTCCCTCCCACTCACCATCCTACCTTCCCTCCCTCCCACTCACCTCATTGCTCTTAAGTCTTACAGTGCACATTCAGTCATCAGCTCATGAATGCCAGACTCGGGTGCACCCTCACAGTCACCTCCACGTAAACTGCAGGTTTACTTGTAGATTAATCCGGGGGTCAACGCCCCCGCGGCCCGGTTCATAACCAGGCCTCCCGGTGGCTCAGGCTGTTACTGCTGGTCGCAAGCAATCCAACATACGAACCACAACCTGGCTAATCAGGCACTGACTTTAGGTATATCTGTCCAGTTCCCTCTTGAAGACAGCCAGGGGTCTATGGGTAATCCCCCTTATGTATGATAGGCCGCTGAACAGTCTGGGGCCCCAGACACTTTTTGTGTTTTCTCTCACTGTACTCATGATAACCCTGGTTTTCACAGGAGGAATGTTGCACCGTCTGCCTGTCTTTTGCTTTCGTGGGGAGTGATTTATGTGTGCAGATTTGAGACCAGTCCCTCTAGGATTCTCCAGGTGTAAATTATGATGTATCTTTCTCGCCCGCGTTCCAAGGAGTACAGGTCAAGAGAAATACACAGGTAAACTCCTCGGAACCTCACAGGTTTACCTGGGGTTAACTGTTTGTTTACCTGGGTAACTATTTGTTAACCCCAAGTAAACAAATAGTAAACTAGAGGTACACTGGTGACTGTTGAAAACGGTATAAAGTACCGACAAGCGGCCTGTCAAGACACATGTGCAACACTTGGATATATTTATTGTATTGTATTTGAGGTGGTCCAGGGTTGATGGATTGATCACATCATCTTCATTTCACTACTTCACCTGCTGTCTATGTTTGACTGAAGAAGCCTCCTGTGTAGGCGAAAAGTTTCATCAATACAGATATCCAACATGTGTCTTGATCATCACACTGGTGACTCTCCCGGGTACTAAGGAAGAACCGCCACTACAGTAGAACCAAAGACAATCGTCTGGTGAGTGGCTACTGACTGGTTCCAATAAGTCACCGGTGCAATGGACTGTAATCACCATTAGACAATTTATATAGCTATTCTTTGTAAGTCTAACAAGCGTGAGGGGGATGAGAGGAGGAGAAGATAAAACGGAAATGCTAATATAGCGAACGAGGGAGAGGAGAGGGAGAGAAGTAGAAAGAAGAGAGAGAGAGAGAGAGAGAGAGAGAGAGAGAGAGAGAGAGAAGGTGGAGACAGTAATGACTATATAATGCCCAGCTCCTCTCAGGATCTGCCTCTAAATACATACATCTCAGCAAGCTCAAATTCCAAATGCAGAGCCTTCCAATCCTACTTTATCCCCCCTTCTCTCTCTCTCCCTCTAAGCTAGCTCCTCCCACACTGGATTATTTATTATCTCTCAAGTATTCAAGCAATTTTTTTTTTTGCCAAACTCCGCAACGCAGCTAAGAAACTAAATCTTGAATTTTTTCTTCCTCTTTACTCGAGAGATCTCGGTTCTTTGGATGAGACACAGTTCGTCGCCAGGATGAGACACAGTGCCACAAAAGTATGTCACAAGGTGCCACAAAAAGATGAGACACGGTGCCTCGTCAGAATGAGACACAGTGCCACAAATGTATGTCACAAGGTGCCACAAAAAAGATGAGACACGGTGCCTCGCCAGAATGAGACACAGTGCCACAAATGTATGTCACAAGGTGCCACAAAAAGATGAGACACGGTGCCTCGCCAGAATGAGACACACTGCCACAAAAGTATGTCACAAGGTGCCACAAAAGGATGAGACACGGTGCCTCGCCAGAATGAGACACAGTGCCACAAATGTATGTCACAGGGTGCCACAAAAAAGATGAGACATAAGTGCCACAATGCTAGTTGGAGTTGCAACTTACATAGCTGTGACTAAAGTCGAGGGTTCATCCATCTGTTCTGAGGCCAGGCCTTCATAGTAAATGTCAGATCAGCTGGGTTGTTCTTGTTGCCAGCTGCACCACAGCTCTGCATAATTATCAAAACCTGGTGGATCTGGCCAGGTTAGTGCAATAAAACCCGAAAATGACCCACCAAGACCCGAAATTGACACACCACGATCCGAAAATGGACCAGCGGCCAACCAACAGCAACAGCCTAGTTAATCAATCAACAGAAGAACCTGGCTCCAGAATGGGCTACGAGGGTGGAGACGCTCTCAAAACCAGTCACAGGTATACCAGAGGTATACCCAGACAGCCATTCATCAGTGCCACCTGTTCAAGTTAATAATCTTGACTATTTAGCTACTATTTTCCCCCTCGACTATTCCTTCAAGTCGGTGCGGCAGTGGCAGAGTATTAGTGGAGGCTTGATACTATGTTCGCTAATCGCGACCCGGCTCTGACTAGTCAGGTCATGCGGATGCATCACTGGCGTCAGTGGAAGCTTGCGGGACCACCTAAGCAGCTCCGCCAGGCTGAAGGGGGAACGTCAGAAGGAAATGTTTAGCGTCAGCAGGAGAGCTTCTGTGAGTAGTAAGCTCCGCCTGTGAGCCTTGTCTTAAAAGCTCCGCTTGTTGGGAGCGCTTTGTGCCTGCCGATGTGGACACTTGTTCCACCTGACTTATTGAAAGTCAAGTCATATAACATGACTGTGAGAGGAAGGCAGCTCTGCCAGGCTCACACAAAGTCAGGCCATTCAACATGATCACTGCCACATCCTCGTCACCCAACATGATCACTGCCACATCCTCGTCACCCAACACGACCACTGCCACATCCTCGTCACCCAACACGACCACTGCCACATCCTCGTCACCCAACACGACCACTGCCACATCCTCGTCACTCAACGTAATGAACGTAATGGCATTATGACATGTTGCAATTCGTGAGTTAACTTTCACTCGTCACTAACATAACCATCATTAATGATGAGTTTTGAGAATCTTTCTACTCCAGAGCCCAGCCATGGGCCAGGCTCGCTCATAAACGTATATCGAGAAACCTGCTGAAACTAAGATAAAAAACGACTGTTGTTTCAGCACGACAGATTGATGTGCGATATTAAGGGAAAGTTTATGTTAAAACATTTGTATAACTAGAAGAATGTACAGTAAACACACTGGTAAACCAGTAGAATGTGATAAAACTAGAAGTGTACAACATACCGTGGTAAAACTAGAAAGGTATACAGTAAACAAGATGGTTAACTAGTAGAAGGGTGTACAGTATACAGGGTGGTAAAACATTTCTGTTCACCGTTCATAAACCTGATATAAGTTACTGCTGGTGTCTGACTCCTGGATACCTGAAGGATGCTTCAGGGGGGTCAACGCCCCCCGCGGTCAGCTATACTCTTAGGTATACCACATTAAAAATTTTACATAAACAACTCGTCAGTTAGATTATGCTGACGGTATCAGCTTAATTCTTCGTGGAAGCAGATACAGTGAGCATCAGGGAGGACCCCAACCTCTGTTTACGTAAGCAAGTTTATACTGTACTAACAAAATCATAATAATAACAATAATAATAATAATGGTACACAAAAGCGACAAGTAGATGAGTAAGACATATGTACAACAGCTGAGTTTCTTTACTGTTGAATAATAAAGATGCCCAAGTGATGTCCATGTTTTATGCTCGTCACAATTATAAAGGACAATCTTTAAGATTCTGAGGACGCATATGGAAAAAAATAGGGTTATTTTCTTAAGACCCGGAATTAAGATACCTAACTGTTGCACATGTGTCTTACTTATCAACATTATAGTTGTCATTGTTTGTTGACTAGGAAATGTCGCAAGTTATACTAGCGTTCACTCAGTCAACCGACTGACTTCTGTTTAGTATAATGTTCAACTCCTGCTCACCAGAGAAACATTCACTCTCGTTAATACTTCGGCTCAAGAATCAGGTCATCAACATTTATGTGGGTTGGGAGACCTTCATGGCTAGATGCTGTGGCACAGTTAATTATTAAGGTCATCAGTCGTATCAAAAGCGAACATGCGCTTAGCCCTATTACCCTTAAACAATAATGCGTTAATCCTACAGTTATAGTGCACCACACGCACTAACGAAACCATAAGCTCCAGCTGTGGGTCATCATATGATTAAGACCCGCGTCAGGAAACACTTGTGCTGTTTCCTGACGAACCTTACCTAACGTAACCAAGATGCTGTGGCAATCAAAAGCTCACCACTTACGTAACTTTCGCAAGCATCAAGTAGAAGCCTTGAGAGCTGGTGAAGGAGCACACGCCGGAGGTGCCGGGTTACTCAAGTGTAGGATAAAAAATATACCTGGGGGATGTATTTACCTGTAGCTGTCATCCAGGTACAAGCGTCAACCCTCTTACCTGCAAAGAGAGAGAGAGAAAAAAAATTACAATTTATTTAGACTGTAAGAGGCGGAATTTTCATTTTGTAATGGCATGAATAGTGAGGCGGGGAGATGGGAGGGTGGGCGAGAGGAGGAAAAAAAAAGTGGAGTAATATATTTATTATCGTTACACATAGACTTGGAAATATTATTTTTAAAGTAGTTACCCTTGGGCTTGTTAAGTTGTTAACACATCTCCCTCCCTCGTATGATGGGGCGAGGGAGGGGAAGGGGTGAGGGAGGGAAGGGGGAAGGGAGGGGAAGGGGTGAGGGAGGGAAGGGGGAAGGGAGGGGAAGGGGTGAGGGAGGGAAGGGGGAAGGGAGGGGAAGGGGTGAGGGAGGGAAGGGGGAAGGGAGGGGAAGGGGTGAGAGAGGAAAGAGGCGAGGGAAGGGAAGGAGCGACCATTTAATATCTTTACACAACAAATGAAAAGATAACTTCACCCCTTCCCCCTTGAGATTTCTCCTGTACCATTAGTTACAGACTAAGTTAACTTACTTTTAAAGTTTACACACACTCCTTTTAAATAAGTTAAACTTTCTAAACCAATTTTGAAACTTATTTTTACAAGGTGAATGTTGGTATCAGAAACCTGTACGGATAACTTGCTCTCTAGACACAACTATAAGATCTGTGATGCTTATTTCATACCTTCATATGAGTTGATGCAAGAAATCCATACCAAGAGTTCATTCTTCCAGTTGAGATTACGTCTTGTTTACCTTTGAGCGTGTCAGCAGCTCAGTTTATCTCCCTACAGTTGATTAAAGGGATCATCGCCCCTCCCCCCGGTCCAACACTAGGCCTCTTGGTTAGTGGTCTGATCCATTAGACTCTTGGTGTTATGCAAAATATAAGTGAACTGCCAGAATTAAATATCTTTATCAATATTTACTGGTGTTAACAATGACCGCATCACGAAGCTTCTCAGCTTTCCTTCAAGGAGAGGAAGGGAGCTTGATGCTAACGATGAGCTCTTCATCCAAGGAATCAGGCCTACACTCCGTATTTTTCTCTCAAATGTTATTACTTGTCAGTTCTCAAGCGCAGTGTGTCTTTATTCGTGTTTATCACAGATCTCCTCTGCTGCCCAAATAAGTGTGTCTTTGAGAAAGTCTTCCCTGATACCACTTTAAAAGTTACCTGTTGTTGTTGTTGTGGTTTATTTCTCAGAAGAAAAACCCGCGACACGGGTCTCTGTCAGTATACGAGTCATTCAGTGGTGCCGGCACTATGGCGGGGCACTGCAAGATGGCGTGCGTAAACACAAGTGAAGGTGCTCTAGACGATGAGAAATGTGTTGACGTGGGGAGGATGACTGGGGGCGGGGAGATTGTGTGGATGCTGGAGATGGGGAGGTGTTAGGGGAAGATAGGGCAGGTGGTGGTGTCAAGGCAACAGGTTCCACCAGTGTGCTAGGTCCCCGGTGGACATCATTAGTGAGTGACGCCACTCCAACAATTACCTCGAAACGTCAATCTTTGCCAAACGCGTCTTTGACATGTATCCACGAGGGCTACACTCGCCACCCTTACTATTTACTTTACGTTCTCTAGTAGCGGGACAGGCATGCTACCTAACAGTGATCACGTATTAGACAGCGCGCTATCAACCTGCGCCCTACTAAACAACAGCGAAAAACTTCTCTCTCGAAGCTAATTCGTGGTATTTCCCAGCATTTGTTTACAGGGGAAACCGAGTGGTTTAAAGGCTCATTGCCCCATAATAATGTCTGGAGTTCGTCGATAAATTTTCACTATAATCCGGTAGCGAACTCGACTTGTAGTAGTTTGTTTACACCAGCTTCATGGCGGAGATCCTCGCCACTGAACCAGCTGATCACTTGCTACTTCTGGCGGAGAATAAATTCCAGTGACAGCTACTACCCTCCCTACAAAAACTGACCACACCAGAAATTCTTCGAATTCGTCTGGGATTCATTGCTGGAGGTAAACAAACTTGGAAGTGGGAGATGTGTGAATTTTTGTTGTCCTATAAACTCAATTATTCTAAGTCTCTACAGCTGGAGAGACAGTTACCTTTACCTTTCATGGGTTTCAAGAGTTTTCTTACTCCCGCTGCCCGGCAAATATCAGTCTTGTCTGGTGAATGCCTGGTCCACCAGGCTGTTACTGCGGGTGGCCCGCTAGCCTAGATATACATCACAGCCTGGTTGATCTGGCACTTAACGGAAGTAGTTGTCAAGTTACCTCTTGAAGGCAGTTTACATTAGTGCCATAATAATTTACTGTTGTGTTGGTGGCGCTGCTTCTGCTTCTAGATTGATGTTTTAAGGAAATCCCGGTTGATATCTGTTACTCATTCCGTTGCCCAACCCTCCCAGTCCCAGACCAGGCCACTTGCTTGACAGGCTGATCAGTCAGGTTGTTTGGTGTTAGCAACAAGCAACAGGCACCACCTGACAGATCATAAACTTACTCGAGGAATTCAGCAAGTTCCCTTTCGAAGACAGCCAGGGGTCTGTTGTAATACCCCATATATATGAGGGGAGACTGGTGAAAAGTCTTGGCCCCTTTACACTTATACAGTTCTATTAGTATGTTCATTGCACTCCTGCACCGTCTGGCCTCCTTCTCTCCCAGGGAGTAATTTCAGTGGGTAGATTTAAGACAACTCCCTCCAGAATTTTCCAGGTTTTCATTATGATCAATCTTTCTCATCTGCATTCTAGTGAGTACAATTTGATAATTTGCGAAAATATCAGAATGTACATCATGCATCATGTTTCTTAAATCCATATTTAACTGAAAATAATTTCTACCCACAAGAGTACCGTGGCTTGGTTGGCAGCCTCTCACCTCTCACACTGAGTGTCCGTGGTTCGATCTCCGGCAAGGGTGAAAACTTTGGGCATGTTTCCTTACATCTAGTGCCCCTGTTCACCTAGCAGGCAGTAGGTACTTGGGTGTTAGTCGACCTCCCCCACCAAAAAAAGTATAAGTACTCTTAGAATTGTCAGTTCATCGCCACACTGCTAACCTGAGTCGGCCTCGAATTTACAGTTTTCAACGCACAAACAATTAGTTATGTTATTAGTTGTGTTATCTGCACTTGAAAACAGCGAGGGATGTAAGTGATGTCCTAAGTGACCTCTCAACTACCTGGACAGTGACATACTGTCTTCGTAGTGTAGTGTCCACTCATAGGATGAATGGCACTGTTCGGTGTAGTCCTCATGGTGGAGCGCCACTCACAGCATGAGTGGCACTGACCAGTGTAGTCCCCATGGTGGAGCGCCACTCACAGCATGAGTGGCACTGTCCAGTGTGGTCCACATGGTGGAATGCTATTCACAGCATGAATGGCACTGTCCAGTGTAATCCTCATAATGGAGAGCCACTCAGCATGAGTGGCACTGTCCAGTGTGGTCGACATGGGGGAGTGCCACTCACAGCATGAGTGGCACTGACCAGTGTAGTCCTCATGGTGGAGTGCCACTCACAGCATGAGTGGTACTGTCCAGTACGTGGTAGAGTACCCATTCATAGACTCATAGCATGAGAGGCACTGTCCAGTGTAGTCCTCACGGTGTAGTGCCACTCACAGCACTACACTCTTTCCCCACTTGGAAAAATTATGTATATAAAATTTATAATGTGGATCGAAGACAAACATAACGAATGGAAAGATAAGAAAGAGGGAAGTGGCAAAAAAACGAAGATGGAGCACAATAAAGACGAGAAGAAAGAGGGAGGGAGGAGGGCTGAAGATAACGACCGAGACGAGGAACATGATGGAAGACAATAGTAATGAAAGTGACAGTGACAAGTGACAGCCAGACATGACAATACGTGGGTGTAAGGGACCCACATGCGCCTCGGGGGAAAGGGGTGATATACGGGAGGTGGGAAGGGGAGGGGCAGAGGAAGTGGAAGGGGCTACACGGTTTGCTAATCAATGAACAAGACATGATTGATGGGAATAATTTCGCAATACCATGAAGAGAGTGCGGGTGTTTCCAGAGTTTTATATATATATATATATATATATATATATATATATATATATATATATATATATATATATATATATATATATATATAACAAACGCAATTTAATTTAGCCTAATCCAACTAAAGATATTTTAGATAAGTTTAAAATAATTTAATAATAAACAAACACAATGAAATATATTTTTTTTCGTTAGGTTCAGAATGATTTTTGCGAAATTCATTCAGGGGAACGTATTTGCTCGAATGATTCGAGCAAAAAGCGAGGAGGTCCCAGGAATGTCACCACGGCAGCAATGAACATTGTGCAGAATTTCCAGAAATCTAAGATGGCGGCCAGGAAATTTGATTATCCAAGAATATCTTTTTTTGACCATACTTTCGCTTCTAATATAAGAATCTTTTAAAAACTTCAAACGTCTCATCCAGCGAATTCACTTTCGCCCACTGCCAATTGCCAATTAATCAATATAATTCTCAATGCCCCCCCCCCAAAAAAAAAAAAAAAAAAAAATTAAGCTTGTGAGGTATTCTCCATTTAAAATTTATAGTATCTTACTCACAAATTTACTTCTCCAGAAGACATAGTAATCAAGATACAATATACAAAATCATGAGCCTTGCATATATATTTATATTCAATATGTTGCAATTATGCTATGTTACATAAATGTAATTATTAAGAATGTTACAATTAATAATAAGATACATGTTATAATATGTTATGTAAGATTTCCATCTCATTTTATTTTCAGAAAGATGTTCTGGGCAGATGATGTTACATATAACTTTGCAGGCACAAGGAAGAACTCATGAAATGCTCCAAACAAGTTCAGGTAATTAGGGAGGACGGTATACCTGGAGGAGTATACCTGAAGGTTGTTCCGGGGGTCAACGCCCCCACGACCCGGTTCATGACCAGGCCTCGTATGCAGAGAGGGGATTAACACTATATTCCAAAAAAAATGCTCAGTGATGGAACCCCAGAGATTATATTAGAAATTGACGCAGATGTGGCTAGTTTATTGTTCACTCGATATCCATCCTGTGGACAGCAGCGTGAGAGCACTGGACACACAAAAGGCCTAGGGACTTGACCCCCAAAACTGTTAACAGGAGTAGATCCGGATGTACATCTGAAATTTGTGTTAGTAGCGTAGATATACGACGGAGATCGCTCTGACAAAGGTACCTTTTGCCATCTACAAAACAATGTATCTAGTCCAGTGACTGACTCACTCACTGCCTCATATGCATACATTTCAGACAGCGATGGCATACTGTGAGGACATTAAACTGTGAGTACGTCAGCAGTAAATCTGGCGGCAGACATGCAACTCTACACAGCTGCATTACAAGTGCAATGGTCTGATCTCGAACAATGGTAATGTGTTGTACCAAGAGTGGCTGCTGTGCACACTTTCATGTCTTTCTTAAGATGCACTGGCGCTGATGACACGATCACGACTGGAAGACACAAGAAGCTTACAGTGCACTTTTTGTGTTGCTGGTGAGTGATAGTTTGTGTTGATAGTGAGCGACAGTTTGTTTTGATAGTGACAGTTTATGTTGATATTGAGTGACAGCTTGTGTTCCTAATGAGGGAACTTAGGAGTTACAGAACAAGGGAAAGGAGGTAGGCAAAGACTCCTGCTGACACGGGGATGGTTGTGTGCAGGTCATGTGTTGTATAAGGGAAAATTTACTGTAGAACCCACCTACTTCACACTCAACTACAATCCACACCCCCACCCCCACCCCACCGCTAACATGATGGAGCACACCAACCTGTATGGCTACTCACAATCTATGACTAAATGAAGATTAACATTTTATAGCTGGTTGGGTAATGCTGTTAGTGTCACCATTGGATGACCATCAACATAATCTATTACTCTATTTCCACAAACCCATGTTACTGGATCTGACTGAGCACCCTAATTACACATCACCTGTGATACAGCGCCAGGTGTTGATCATTACTCTAGCTACAGGTTGTGATGTTGCTCCAACCCTACCTGTATACTTGAGGGGAAGGGGAGAGGGGTTATGCAAGAGTGCCTTGTTCCTTCATTATAAGGGCACAAGGTAGCTATACATAAGGGGCCGTGGGTGGATCAACACACACTGGAGGTTTGTCTGTGTACTCACCTATATGTGGCTGAAGGGGTCGATTCACAGCTCCTCAGTGTATGTGAGAGAGAGAAAGGGAGATAGAACGAAAGAAAGATAGATAGATAGATAGATAGATAGATAGATAGATAGATAGATAGAGAGAGAGAGAGAGAGAGAGAGAGAGAGAGAGAGAGAGAGAGAGAGAGAGAGAGTTGCCATAACGTGGTTCCTCATTCTATCCTTCAAGCTTCCCGAGTTACATTAATGTTTGGTTCTTCCTGACTGTCGGTAAAACTCAATAAAGGATGAGGTTTTTTCACGGTTTATCGAGAAGGCAAGTCATAATTCTTGGCTGCTGCCGTCAAATTGACCCACTTACAAGTGGGCGTAACTCAGGAGAGCAGGAGACCATGGCTCCGTTTTCTGTCAGCAGCGGAAGTGCTTTATTTCGGGTGGTAGGTGACGGGGACTTAAGTCAGGCATCTGGTGCCGGTTATATTTGTACAGGAGGGAGACCGTAGTTGGAAGGAAGATGAACGGGAGGTGGACAGGAAGGTGGACGGGAGGTGGACAGGAGGTGGACAGGAAGGTGGACGTTTCAGTTAATTTTGTACAATGGTGGAGTGCCATTTACATGGAGTCTACCTGGAGGTTGTTCCGGGGGTCAACGCCCCCGCGGACCAGTCCTTGACCAGGCCTGAACAACCAGGCTGTTACTGCATGCAGCACGCAATCCAAAGTACGAACCGCAGCCCAACTAATCGGGCAATGACTTAAGATATCTGTCCAGCTCCCTCTCGACAGCCAGGAGTCTATTGGTAAATCCCCTTATGCATGGCGGGAGGCAGTTGAACAGTCTAGGCCCTAGACTGTTCAACTGCCTCCCGCCATGCTGCTGCCCTATTCCATATGACATCATTGTACAGGATGACCCTAGACTAGGGTCATCCTCTTCAATGATGTCGTATAGAACAGGGCAGCAGCACTGCTCACATTTATAATTTTGTTAAAACACAAAGCGTACAGTGGTGTTGTTGGTACAAAGGTGTTGTTGGTACACAGGTGTTGTTGGTACTAATGTATATAGAAGTATATTATCTTTTAACCAAGGATAACTCAATGAAGTCAAGATAACTTGTTTCCATCGCGGACTTATTTGCATGTGGCTCTTGAACAGTTATCCATTGTCGTGGCTTGAAGTTATCCATTGTCGTGGCTTGAAGTTATCCATTGTCGTGGCTTGAAGTTATCCATTGTCGTTGCTTAAAGTTATCCATTGTCGTGGCTTAAAGTTATCCATTGTCGTGGCTTGAAGTTATCCATTGTCGTGGCTTGAAGTTATCCATTGTCGTGGCTTGAAGTTATCCATTGTCGTGGCTTGAAGTTATCCATTGTCGTGGCTTGAAGTTATCCATTGTCGTGGCTTAAAGTTATCCATTGTCGTGGCTTGAAGTTATCCATTGTCGTAGCTTGAAGTTATCCATTGTCGTGGCTTGAAGTTATCCATTGTCGTGGCTTGAAGTTATCCATTGTCGTGGCTTGAAGTTATCCATTGTCGTGGCTTGAAATTATCCATTGTCGTGGCTTGAAATTATCCATTGTCGTGGCTTGAAGTTATCACTGTCGCTGCTGGAACACTTATCTGTTGTCGTTGGTTGAACAGTTATCAAACTGTTCAAGGGACGACAATGTCTTCAGACATTAAGCAATCCTTCTGATGCAATTTTGTTTTCACAAAATATAAACGTGAGTATTGCATTTACCGCCCTTTTTTTATATGAAATATGAGTTCATAAAGTCATAAATGTTTAGGCACTTTCGGGCAGACGGGAATGAGAGCTTAAACCGGTGGGAGACTTGGACTTGCCTCGCATGGGCCAGTAGGCCTGCTGCAGTGTTCCTTCTTTCTTATGTCCTTATGTCCGCCGCAAGATGGCAGTCAAAATAAAGTATGGTGAACTCTGCAAGGCGCCACACCACCGGGATGGAGGTACACACACACACACACACACACACACACACACACACACACACGGGACGTAAACAAGCATATAACCCCATGATCCTGGTCCCAACCCATGTTTTTTCTCTTTCCTTTGCGTCCCCAGACTCTCTCTTTCTCTCTCTCTCTCAGCTTCTAAAATAACAGAGCATCTCAGCTGTGTGGGAAAAGCGACAGCTTCAACATAGTGGAGAAATGTAGATAGTGGAGGGGAAAGAAGGAAGAAATAAGAGAGAGAGAGAGAGACTGAATGATACCTGAAGAATGTTTACAGGGGTCAACTTATAATTACTTATCTTGATCTGTGAGAGAGTAATAAATTAAAAGTATGTGAATACCTTCTGGAATCGACTACAGGTAGATACCATACCCATCAAGGGTATATATAGGTTGTGGTGCCCTTCCACAGAGGAGGACACCACAATCTCTGCCTCTCTTATCAAAGTCATTGATATATATATATATATATATATATATATATATATATATATATATATATATATATATATATATATATATACCTTTGATGACTTTCGTGAGTTTTTCTACTCCCGGTGTCTGGTGTTAGCATGGTCAACCAAGCTGTTGCTGCTGGCTGCCTGCTGCCCCGCATATCGGCAGATATTTGGCCTTTGCTGAGACGAGCTTACAGAAAAGAAAGGGAAAGCAGAGGAAACGGTAGTTGAGGCAGGTGTGCGTGTTTACCTATTTGTGATTACTTGTGAGATTACCTGTGTGTACCTGCAGGAGTAAGCCTTGGTTACTTTCCTACACAATTTATCACGTAGTCAAGAGTCCCGGATCACGTTCCAGCATTCTGACTACTTTGTACATTATTCCAGGGAACATTCCAGGGGAGTATTATTCCCGTTCACCTCACCTGTCAACTGTTTACTGTTAATAACCACCTCACCTGTCAACAGTTTACTGTTAATAACCACCTCACCTATCAACAGTTTACCGTTAATAACCACCTCACCTGTCAACACTTTACCGTTAATAACCACCTCACCTGTCAACACTTTACCGTTAATAACCACCTCACCTGTCAACACTTTACCGTTAATAACCACCTCACCTGTCAAAAGTTTATCGTTAATAACCACCTCACCTGTCAATAATTTACTTGGATATATCAGCAGTGTGCTGATGGGGCAGGCGTGATGGGGTACGTGGATGGGGGGGTACGTGAATTGGGGTAGGTCGGATGAGGCAGGGAGGATGAAGCAGGCGTGATGGGGCAGGGAGGATGAGGCAGGCGTAATCGGGCAGGAAGGATGAGGCAGGCGTGATGGGCAGGGAGGATGAGGCAGGCGTGATGAGGCAGGGAGGATGAAGCAGGCGTGATGGGGCAGGGAGGATGAGGCAGGCGTGATGGGGCAGGGAGGATGAGACAGGCGTGATGAGGCAGGGAGGATGAGGCAGGCGTGATGGGGCAGGGAGGATGAGGCAGGCGTGATGGGGCAGGGAGGATGAGGCAGGCGTGATGGGGCAGGGAGGATGAGGCAGGCGTGATGGGGCAGGGAGGATGAGGCAGGCGTGATGAGGCAGGGAGGATGAAGCAGGCGTGATGAGGCAGGGAGGATGAGGCAGGCGTGATGGGGCAGGGAGGATGAGGCAGGCGTGATGGGGCAGGGAGGATGAGGCAGGCGTGATGGGGCAGGGAGGATGAGGCAGGCGTGATGGGGCAGGGAGGATAAGGTATGGGATGAGGAAGGGAGGCTGGGTCAGAGATAAGAACATAAGAACATAAGAAAGAGGGAACACTGCAGCAGGCCTACTGGCCCATGCGAGGCAGGTCCAATTCTCCCACCGGCTTAAGCCAATGCCCCGACCCATCCAGGTCAGGTTACATTCACTTAAGGAAGGAGCACGGCATCTGACCTAGTAGCACAAGCTAGTCAGGACCAACTCACACCCACCCGCACCCACTCATATGTTTATCTAGCCTATTTTTAAAACTACACAACGTTTTAGCCTCTATAACTGTACTCGGGAGTTTGTTCCATTCATCGACAACTCTATTACCAAACCAATGCTTTCCTATATCCTTCCTGAATCTGAATTTATCCAACTTAAAGCCATTGCTGCGAGTCCTGTCAATACTAGATATTTTTAGCACGCTATTTACATCCCCTTTATTTATTCCTGTTTTCCATTTATACACCTCAATCATATCCCCCCTAATTCTACGCCTTTCTAGAGAGTGCAGATTCAGGGCCCTCAGTCTATCCTCATAGGCAAGATTTCTGATACATGGGATCAACTTAGTCATCCTCCTTTGTACGTTTTCCAGAGCATTTATATCCATTCTGTAATACGGTGACCAAAACTGTGCAGCATAATCTAGATGAGGCCTAACCAAGGATATATAGAGTTGAAGAACAACCTGAGGACTCCTATTATTTATGCTTCTTGATATGAAGCCAAGGATTCTGTTCGCTTTATTGCGAACACTTATGCACTGCTGTCTTGGTTTTAGATTACTGCTAACCAGAACTCCTAAATCCTTTTCGCAATCAGTAGTATTAAGATCCACATTATTTAGTTTATATGTGGCATGGTTATTGTCCTGTCCAATATTTAGAACTTTGCATTTATCTATATTAAACTGCATCTGCCACTTCTCCGACCACTGCATCAGTCTATTCAAATCTTCCTGGAGTGCTCTAATGTCCTCATTTGAATGAATTGGACGGCCTATTTTGGTGTCATCGGCAAACTTGCTTATGTCGCTATTTATTCCCTCATCTATGTCGTTTATGTAGATTGTGAACAACAGGGGGCCCAATACTGACCCCTGTGGAACACCGCTTGTGACGCTTCCCCACTCTGATTTCTCCCCATTTATGCAAACTCTCTGCTGCCTATTTGTCAACCATGCCTCTATCCAGGAAAAAATATGGGAGAATGTTTGGGTTCAGATGATAACATTTACCTGAGTCCTCCCTCATCTACATCTTATCCAAACATACACTCTCTTGTAACAATACATTCAAATTTTACTACCTCAGTTTTCTGACGTAGTGTTCAACGTTGCTTTCTTAACGTTTCCATATTTTTCCTCTTAAAATTCTAGTTTCTTTATTTTTAAATTAAGTCAGATTAACTTAAGTTAATTTAGGTTAGGTTACATAAACCTATAAACACTTACGTATACTTAACCACTAATAAGCAAGTTACTTTTAAAAACCGGCCGCAATACGTCTGGCAGTGAGATGGCCAAGGTAAATAAACAACGTTGAATTCTGAACGTGTGTCCCTCTTGAAGTGGCCCACCGACAACAATATGATGCTCAATGAGGACAAGCTTTAGTTACTCCATTATCGAAAGATTGTGGAAATAGACTGGAACGTAGTATAAAACACACTTGCATCACTCAACAGTGCAAGACTAATGTGAGAGACCTGGGAGAAATCATGTCATATGATCTTACCTTCAAGGATTACAACAGTGTCACTCTCACAACGGCAAGAAGAATGATAGGCTGGATAACTAGAACCTTCAAAACAAGAAATGCCAAGACAACGATGACACTCTTCAAGTCACGTTTTCTCTCTAGGCTGGAGTACTGCTGTACTTTTAACAGCTCCGTTCAAGGAAGGCGAACCTGCAGACCTGGAGAACATAAAGAGAATCTTTACTGCTCGGACTGGTTCAGTTAAGCACCTGAATTACTGGGAGCCTTTGAAGTCTCTCGATCTGTATACTTGGAACGTAGGCGAGAAAGTTGTATTATAATCTACACCAGGAAAATTCTAGGACTGGTCCCAAATCTCCACACACAAATCCTTCCCCATGAAAGTAAAAGGCTTGGCAGACGATGCAAAATTTCCCCATTGAAAAACAAAGAGGTGCAATGAATACACTATGGAAAAACTCAACAAGTGTGAAGGGACCAAGACTTTCCAACGTCCTTCCCTCACACAGAAGAGGGATTATCAACACACCTCTGAATGTCTTCAAGAAAGAACTGGACAAGTTATTTTTAGTCAGTGCCTGATCAGCCAGGCTGTGCTGCTGATGTTGGACTTGGTGCGGCTAGCAGCAACGGCCTGGTTAATCAGGTCATCCACCAGGAGGCCTGGTCTGGGACCGAGCCGTGAGGGCGTTGACCCTTGAAACACTCCCCAGGCAGATTCCAGGTAGATGGGTTATTCGTGCGATAATTTTCAAAGTGTATTAGTATTGGTGCAAGAGTGGGATGCTTATGGAGAGAGAGAGAGAGAGAGAGAGAGAGAGAGAGAGAGAGAGAGAGAGAGAGCAAACATTCCCCCTGTTGGGTGACATCTTGTGGCTACTGGCAGGGTTAGCCCTGGTATGAGAGCCACTAGTCCCTTAATCCCGTGAAGAGCAGCGTGAAGCACGGAACTCACAGCCCAGGCCTCGGTACGTGTGCACGTCAGTGCTACACCTAGTTCATGTCGTGGTGCACGTAACTCACAGCCCAGACCTCGGTACGTGTGCACGTCAGTGCTACACCTAGTTCATGTCGTGGTGCACGTAACTCACAGCCCAGGCCTCGGTACGTGTGCACGTCAGTGCTACACCTGGTTCATGTCGTGGTGCACGTAACTCAGCCCAGACCTCGGTACGTGTGCACGTCAGTGCTACACCTGGTTCATGTCGTGGTGCACGTAACTCAGCCCAGGCCTCGGTACGTGTGCACGTCAGTGCTACACCTGGTTCATGTCGTGGTGCACGTAACTCAGCCCAGCCTCGGTACGTGTGCACGTCAGTGCTACACCTGGTTCATGTCGTGGTGCACGTAACTCAGCCCAGGCCTCGGTACGTGTGCACGTCAGTGCTACACCTGGTTCATGTCGTGGTGCACGTAACTCAGCCCAGACCTCGGTACGTGTGCACGTCAGTGCTACACCTGGTTCATGTCGTGGTGCACGTAACTCAGCCCAGGCCTCGGTACGTGTGCACGTCAGTGCTACACCTGGTTCATGTCGTGGTGCACGTAACTCAGCCCAGACCTCGGTACGTGTGCACGTCAGTGCTACACCTGGTTCATGTCGTGGTGCACGGAACTCACAGCCCAGGCCTCGGTACGTGTGCACGTCAGTGCTACACCTGGTTTACGTGTCTATGAAGTGATCTGAACCTCTCAAGTCCCACCATACACCTCCACTCCACATACCAACCTAGCGATACCTGGCCTCTCGCTGCCTTGAGAGAGAGAGAGAGAGAGAGAGAGAGAGAGAGAGAGAGAGAGAGAGAGAGAGAGAGAGAGAGAGAGAGAGAGAGAGAGAGAGAGAGACCCAGCCCGGAATAATTCAATAACTGATGTTTATTAAGCTAATCAATTATACCCTGTTTCTCGTCCATTTCCCATCTCCTACCTCCACTTGTTCCTCCCCCCTTTCCTTCTCCTTCTCCTCACCTCCACTTCCTCCTCCCCCCCCCTTCTCTCCTCCTCCAAACACTCATGGGAAATCATATGACAGTGTTAAGTTATGGCTGGCTTTGCCAGCACGATGCCTGTGACGACTCACGAGTTTTACCCTGAAGACCAGAAGAAATGTCCTATGTGCATATATACAGATGATGGTGGTGGTGATGATGATGGTGGTGATGGTGGTGGTGGTGATGGTGATGGTGGTGGTGATGATGGTGGTGGTGGTAATAGTGGCGATGGTAGTGTTGGTGTTATTGGTGGTAATAGTGGCGATGGTGGTGATAATGGCTGTAACGGCGACAATACTGAACA
This sequence comes from Cherax destructor, assembly GCA_009830355.1. Taxonomy (NCBI): domain Eukaryota; kingdom Metazoa; phylum Arthropoda; class Malacostraca; order Decapoda; family Parastacidae; genus Cherax; species Cherax destructor. The sequence continues at coordinate 72,660 of WNWK01006481.1, forward strand.
CGACGACGATAACTGATGACAGTGGTGTCGTTATTTTTTTCCAGCGGTGCAATATGTACACAAAGAGATACCTTCGTAATCATGAGGATTACCTATTGATGGTTTTGTGGGAGAGGGGTCAGTGACTTACCCCCTTACCCGCGGCCTGGTCCCGGGGGTCACAGTCTTGAGAAGAAGGGGTCACACTCTTGAGAAGAGGGGGGGTCACACTCTTGAGAAGAGGGGGGTCACACTCTTGAGAAGACTGGTCTGCTGGGACAAATAAGGGTCCTCTTAATATTTCTTTGTCAAATATTAAGAAGAACCAACAGACATCTGTTTCAAGAAGCACCAGCAGACCTCTATCTTTAAGAAGAAACTGCAGACCTTTCCAAAGAGTAGCTGACTGGTCGCACACTGCTACCTAAGTTGGAATGAGAACAGCAAGCCTCTACAGTCTGACTGATGACGGCCTCGATGTTTCACATAAGAGCTTCAAGTATCTCATCTGAAGTTCACTTGGCGTCCTCTCTCACTCTCAACCTCATATAAGAGTTTACAAACTCGGCAGACTGAAGATTAACCCTGTCGGGGTTAAAACTGCTATGGTAAGAGCTATTGATGAGGCGCTAGACACAACGAAGAGGGAGAGATGAAAGAGGGAGGGGAGGAAATGGATTGAAAGGAGAGGAAATTCAAGGAGGGGAAGAAGATAGGTAAAGTGAGTGAAGGAAGAAAAGAGGGAAAATGATAGAGATAAGGGGAGGAGAGGGAAAGAGGAGGGGATAATGAAATGATCTGATGTAGGTAACAGCTCTTGGCTTGCAAAACCCTGTGTAAAAAAAGAGGGGGGAAAGGAAGGAGTAGAGAAAAGAGAGACTAACCTTAGAGTAACAACATATTAACGAAGTTGATCACTGTCCTTGCCAGAGGAAAAAAGCTAGCACCAAGGTTCTCTGTCTCTTTAACACAGGGTTCTACAAAGTTAGGTTAAGGTTCTTAACTATTTACAAGCTAAGAGCTGTTACCTACATCAGGTCTCTGTCTCTTGTCTGTCTGTCTGTCTGTCTGTCTGTCTGTCTGTCTGTCTGTCTCTCTCTCTCTCTCTCTCTCTCTCTCTCTCTCTCATTTACAGGAAGCAAAGCTCAGATCTATGAGGAAACACTCTTACGAACTTGACCTCCTGACAAGTGCAGACAGTAACTCAAGAGGAGACATGACCCTGACATAAAATACTCTGAAGAGTAGCTAGAAAAAGAAACAAATTGAAAAAGTGAATTTTCTTGAAACCACGTTTCGAAATGTTGAGAACACTGTCGGGTCTCAACTTGATAAAGATCTCAACATACATACCTTTAACCCTTTACCAGGCCAGGTGTGCCTCATATTTGATTCTGCCATAGAGGGTATTTAAGAGTGGTCACAAAATAAATAAACGACAAAGAACACAATAATATGTCTTGAATTCTTTATTTCGAATATAGTTGCAACATGTTCAGGTCTCAACTTGATAAAGATCTCAACATACATACCTTTAATGGGTTTCGAGAGTTTTCTTACTGCCGCAGCCTGGCCATGGGCCAGACTTCCCTGGTACTTGTGTGGTCAACCAGACTGTTCGAAACGTTCCAGTAAAAGGTTACTGTATAACGTCTTTTCTTTTCCCATTGTCGTTATTGCAACATTTAGATCTAAATCCGAAGGCAAGACAGGACAGACAAGCATAGCCTATCAGTGAAGGGACTAGGACGAGGAGATAGATGTGACAGCCAACTCTTCCCCGATCCCTTCAGAATAAAAGCTAACCTTCCCTCCCCCTCGATATCTCCAGTGTTGCAATCCAAACAGGAAATGCCTGCAGTATTCTGGGCACACGACCCATCGCCGGAGCTGGATGTAGGCTCTGTGACATCATGAATTATATATATATATATATATATATATATATATATATATATATATATATATATATATATATATATAGGATGGGGTCCACCTCTGGTGTAAATTGTGGGACCCATTGCCTCGGAGAAGTGGATAAAAAGGCTTCAAGGAAGAATATATATATATTATTGTACCCACGAACGAGTGGTATTGATCAATAACAACACTGCGACTAGCCAAGGAGTCGAATCCATGCTGCTTTGGCCCGCTTCATGGTGAGCGAAAACACATGACGCTTTAGACCATTAGACCACACAATCCTTAAGAATGGCGCATCCAGCCAAGCTAGATGTTGTACCCGCCATCCAAGGACACAGTAATGTAGTTGTCGTGCCGAATAGGTAAAACTGGTCAATTAGAAAGAATTCATTTAAAATCAAGTCCTTTCTAAAATTTTCTCTTATACATTTAAAGATATATATTTTTTTCATTTATGTTAATGTAAAAATTAATAATTTTGTACCAAAAGAACCTTGTAGAAATTTACTTACTCCTAGTCCTTTACTAACCAATTTACTTACTTAAAACAGTCCTTAACAGACTATATATGTTTTTACCCGATGTTTACATGATTTAATGGTAATTAAATTTACATAATTTCAGACCATATATTTTCAAGAACTTAGAAACTTACCTAACCTTATTATAACAAGCGCAATTTAATTTAGCCTAATCCAACTAAATATGTTTTAGATAAGTTTACAATAATTTATTAATAAACAAACACATTGAAATATATTTTTTTCGTTAGATTCAGAATGATTTTTGCGAAATTATTGCATACACAAATATTCGCTTGCCTTATTCGGCAAGAAGAGCGTTGCTATTTAAGCCAAAATCGCAAGTTTTACCTATTCGGCACGACATAGTAATTCTCTGGGGATTTTAATTTAATCCAAATTGACTAATAAGTCTTCGACTGGAAATTTAGGAGTCCAATCACTTTCCAGCAGCAGCTCAGAACTACATTCTTTTTCAATTTGTAACAGAACTAACCAGAGGGATTAACCTGCTGGACCAGGTTTCCGTTCAGTGCTGACGGCCCCGTTCAAAGCAGGAGAAATATCAGAGCTGGAACAAATACAGAGATCGTTTACGGCTCACACTGAGCCAGTAAAGCACCTAAATTAATGGGAACGCCTTTAAGTCTTGAACATGTACTCATTGGAGCGGAGGAGAGAGAGATACATGATAATATATACCTGGAAAGTACTCGAGGGCCTGGTCCCAAATTTGAACACTGTCATAACATACTGGAGTGAGAGATATGGGAGAAAGTATAAAATAAACCCAGTGAGGAGCAGGGATGCGGTGGGGACAATAAGGGAACACTGTATCAACATCCGGGGTCCCAGATAATTCAACATCTTACCAGAAGATATCAGAAACATGACTGGAACCAGTGTAGAAGCCTTCAAGAGGAAACTGGACAAGTATCTTCACCAGGTGCCAGATCAACCAGGCTGTGATGGATATGTGGGGCAGAGGGCCTCCAGCAGCAGCAACCTGGTTGACCAGGCAAGCACCAGACTAGCCTGACCCATGGCCGGGCTCAGAGAGTAGAGAAACTCTTCAAAGGTATATCAAAGGTAAAGGTACCAGGTATAAATAAGGCACGTAATAAGGCAAACAGATTACTGGGATTTATATCAAGAAGTGTAAGCAACAGAAGTCCAGAGGTTATATTACAGCTTTATACATCGTTAGTAAGGCCTCACCTAGATTACGCAGCTCAGTTCTGGTCTCCATATTACAGAATGGATATTAATTCGCTAGAAAACATTCAGCGTAGAATGACTAAATTAATACATAGCATTAGAAATCTTCCGTATGAAGAAAGATTGAAGACCCTAAAATTACATTCACTTGTAAGACGAAGAATGAGGGGAGACATGATCGAGGTATACAAGTGGAAAATAGGTATTAACAAAGGGGATATAAATAAGATCTTGAGGATATCTCTCCAAGAGAGTATACTACACAAGTAACATTATTAACAATACCTCTGATGAGTTCCGAGAGTTCTACTCCCAGAGCCCAGCCGAGGGAAGGATGGTGATGTAGAGGGAAAGATGGTGATCGTGGAGGGAAGGCTGGTGATTGTGGAGGGAAGGCTGGTGATGATGGAGGGAAGGCTGGTGATTGTGGAGGGAAGGCTGTTGATGGTGGAGGGAAGGCTGGTGATGGTGGAGGGAAGGCTGGTGATGGTGGGGGAAGGCTGGTGATGGTGGAGGGAAGGCTGGTGATTGTGGAAGGAAGGCTGGTGATGGTGGAGGGAAGGCTGGTGATTGTGGGGGGAAGGCTGGTGATGGTGGAGGGAAGGCTGGTGATTGTGGAGGGAAGGCTGGTGATGGTGGAGGGAAGGCTGGTGATGGTGGAGGGAAGGCTGGTGATGATGGAGGGAAGGCTGGTGATTGTGGAGGGAAGGCTGGTGATGGAGGAAGGCTGGTGATTGTGGAGGGAAGGCTGGTGATGGTGGAGGGAAGGCTGGTGATGGTAGAGGGAAGGTTGGTGATTGTGGGGGGAAGGCTGGTGATGGTGGAGGGAAGGCTGGTGATTGTGGAGGGAAGGCTGATGATGGTGGAGGGAAGGCTGGTGATTGATGGAGGAAGGCTGGTGATTGTGGAGGGAAGGCTGGTGATGGTGGAGGGAAGGCTGGTGATTGTGGAGGGAAGGCTGGTGATGGTGGAGGGAAGGCTGGTGATGGTGGAGGGAAGGCTGGTGATGGTGGAGGGAAGGCTGGTGATGGTGGAGGAAGGCTGGTGATGGTGGAGGAAGGCTGGTGATGGTGGAGGGAAGGCTGGTGATGATGGAGGGAAGGCTGGTGATGGTGGAGGGAAGGCTGGTGATGATGGAGGGAAGGCTGGTGATGGTGGAGGGAAGGCTGGTGATGGTGGAGGGAAGGCTGGTGATGGTGGAGGGAAGGCTGGTGATGATGGAGGGAAGGCTGGTGATGATGGAGGGAAGGCTGGTGATGGTGGAGGGAAGGCTGGTGATGATGGAGGGAAGGCTGGTGATGGTGGAGGGAAGGCTGGTGATGATGGAGGGAAGGCTGGTGATGATGGAGGGAAGGCTGGTGATGAGTGGAGGGAAGGCTGGTGATGTGGAGGGAAGGCTGGTGATGATGGAGGGAAGGCTGGTGATGATGGAGGAAGGCTGGTGATGATGGAGGGAAGGCTGGTGATGGTGGAGGGAAGGCTGGTGATTGTGGAGGGAAGGCTGGTGATGGTGGAGGGAAGGCTGGTGATGGTGGAGGGAAGGCTGGTGATGGTGGAGGGAAGGCTGGTGATGATGGAGGGAAGGCTGGTGATGGTGGAGGGAAGGCTGGTGATGATGGAGGGAAGGCTGGTGATGGTGGAGGAAGGCTGGTGATGATGGAGGGAAGGCTGGTGATGGTGGAGGGAAGGCTGGTGATGGTGGAGGGAAGGCTGGTGATGATGGAGGGAAGGCTGGTGATGGTGGAGGGAATACCTTTGATATACCTTTGAAGAGTTTCGAGTATCTACTCTCTGAGCCCGGCCATGGGCCAGGCTCGTCTGGTGCTGCCTGGTCAACCAGGCTGTTGCTGCTGGAGGCCCGCTGCCCCACATATCCATCACAGCCTGGTTGATCTGGCACCTGGTGAAGATATTTGTCAGTTTCCTCTTGAAGGCTTCTACACTGGTTCCAGCCGTGTTTCGGATATCTTCTGGTAAGATGTTGAATAGTCTGGGACCCCGGATGTTAATACAGTGCTCCGTATTGTCCCCACGCACCCTGCTCCTCACTGGGTTTATTTTACACTTTCTCCCATATCTCTCACTCCAGTATGTTGTTATGGCAGTGTGCAGATTTGGGACCAGGCCCTCAAGTACTTTCCATGTATATATTATCATGTATCTCTCTCTCCTCCGCTCCAATGAGTACATGTTCAAGACTTGAAGGCGTTCCCAATAATTTAGATGTTTCAATGGCTCAATATGAGCCGTAAACGATCTCTGGATTTGTTCCAGCTCTGCTATTTCTCCTGCCCTGAACGGGGCCGTCAGCACTGAGCAGTATTCTAAGTGAGGAGCACTAGCGATTTGAATAGTGTCACCATCGGCATTATTTCCCTTGTTTTGAAAGTTCTCAATACCCACCCCGTCATCTTCCTGGCTGTTGTGATCTTTGTCTTGTTATGGTCTTTAAACGACAGATCAGCAGACATAATTATTCCCAAGTCCTTTACGTGTTCCTTTCGTTCTATGTGGTGACCTCTTGCGTTTTGTATATAGTGTTCCTTTTGAGTTCTTCATTTTTCCATACCTAAGCAGCTGAAACTTATCACCATTGAACGTCATGTTGTTCTCCACTGCCCATTGGAAGACCCTGCTTATGTCCTCCTGTAATTTTTCAGTGTCCTCTACCGTAGTGACTTTCATGCTTATTTTAGTGTCATCTGCAAATGATGATACAAAAGTGTGCTGGGTGTTTTTATCTATGTCTGCTATGAGGATGAGAAACAGCAGAGGTGCCAGGACAGTGCCTTGGGGCACTGAGCTTTTGACCTCGCTGATGCTGGATCTTGCCCTGTTCACTACTACTTTTTGTGTTCTTTGTGTTAGGAACTCAAAAATCCATCTGCCTACCTTCCCCGTAATGCCTATGGCCCTCATTTTGTGCGCTATCACTCCATGATCGCATTTGTCAAACGCCTTTGCAAAATCTGTGTAAATCACATCTGCGTTTTGGTCGTCCTCCAATGCCTCCGTAATTCTGTCATAATGGTTCAGCAGCTGTGACAGGCATGATCGACCCGCTCTAAAGCCATGCTGGTTCGGGTTATGTTGGTTGTGCTGGTCCATGAACTTTGTAATCTGCCGTCTCATCACTCTTTCAAAGATTTTTATGATGTGAGAAGTGAGGGCTACTGGTCTGTAATTTTTAGCTAGTGCTCTACTACCTCCCTTATGCAAAGGAGCTATGTCTGCACTCTTTAAGGCCTCTGGAATTTCACCTAGATCTAAGCTCTTTCTCCACAGAATACTAAGGGCTCTTGCTAATGGTACTTTGCACTGCTTTATAAATAAAGCATTCCATGAATCTGGTCCAGGTGCTGAGTGAGTGGGCATGTTGGCCATTTCTTTTTCGAAATCTATGGGATTTGTACTAATGTCGGTTAGGTGCTCTGCGCAGCCTTCCACACATCCCTCCTCCCGCCCTCCACACATCCCTCCTCCCGCCCTCACACATCCCTCCTCCCGCCCTCCACATCCCTCCTCCCGCCCTCCACATCCCTCCTCCCGCGGGAGGAGGGATGTGGAGCGAAGAAGATGTGGACGAGAATGTGGAGCGAGGAAGAAGAGAGAGCGCAAGAGAGGAAGGCTGGTGATGGTGGAGGAAGGCTGGTGATGGTGGAGGAAGGCTGGTGATGATGGAGGAAGGCTGGTTTCACCAGACCAGGAGTGTCCAAACGTTTCCTCAGTGTATTAAACTGTGCAGTGTATGTGACTTTACACGTACAGGTTGGAGGAGGGATGTGTGGAGGGCGGGAGGAGGGATGTGTGGAGGACGGGAGGAGGGATGTGTGGAGGGCGGGAGGAGGGATGTGTGGAGGGCGAGGAGGATTGTGGAGGGCGGGAGGAGGGATGTGTGGAGGGCAGGAGGAGGGATGTGTGGAGGCAGGAGGAGGATGTGTGGAGGCGGGAGGAGGGATTGTGGAGGGCGGAGGAGGGATGTGTGGAGGGCGGGAGGAGGGATGTGGAGGGCGGAGGAGGGATGTGGAGGGCAGGGAGGAGGATGTGTGGAGGGCGGGAGGAGGATGATGTGGAGGGCGGAGGAGGGATGTGTGGAGGGCGGGAGGAGTGTGTGAGGTGTGAGCCTGCGGCTACGGTGGTGGGGTTGTGGGAGGGTGTTGGGTGAGGAGATAGGGGTGGACAGGAGGGGGGTACACCGCTGCCGCCACAGTGTCTGCTGGCACCAAGGACAGCCCGGCGGGCAAGGTCACGAACCCACGGACATACCAGAAGAGTCAAAGGGAAGGTGAGGGGAGGGAGAGGGAGAGAGAGAGAGAGAGAGAGAGAGAGAGAGAGAGAGAGAGAGAGAGAGAGAGAGAGAGAGCGCAAGAGAGGAGGAACGGTCAGGGGAAAGAGGGAAAAGGGAATTAGAGGAGACGGAGGAGGTGAAGGGGAAGAATGTTGGGGTTCGAGGTGGTGAGGGGAGGGGATTAGGAGAGAAGGGGAGGGGAAGAGGGGTAAACACGAGAAAGGCATGTAGAGAGGGCCGAGTGGGTAGAAGAATTTGCCAGTCAGCCAAGACTGGAGCAAGGGATGTGGTACTAACTTCTGGAGGAGGGGGGTACAAGCCGCTAGGGGGGTACCTATATTAGGGGAGGAGGATACCAGTCGCTATGGGGGATGGTAACAATCTTAGGGAAGGGGGATACCAGCCGCTATGGGGGATGGATCCTATCTTAGGGAAGGGGGATACCAGCCGCTATGGGGGATGGTTCCTATCTAAGGGGAGGGGGATACCAGCCGTTATGGGGGATAATACCTATCTACGGGGGGGAGGGGCTTCCAGCATCTGGAAGAGTGGTACCAACCTATGGGAGGGAATGGTGCCAGCATCATGGGGGGCCCCCCCTTCCACCCACATGCTGTTCCACAATGCCCACCTGTTACCATCCCTCTCCCCCACACACCGCGGCCCCGGTAGGTCCAGGGGCAGGCAAGGAGAAACTAACTTATGTATGTCGAGGCGCCAGCGGCAATTTAACTCCGCGGAGTACCAGGAATGGCGCTGAAGAAAGGAAGAAGACGTAGCGGTACGGTCACACTGGCCAGCCACCTCGGCTCCGTACCGACAGAATTCCTGCCCCGCTATACAGCCGCAGAGAATATTTCCCGTGAGACTGCGCCTCGCACGCTGCTGCGGCTCCCCGCGTCCACTCGAGCGCAGAATCCCGCAAACCAACGAGAAAGATAAAAACTCAGGAGGGAAATCGATGCCGGTAACCTCAAAGAGGGAAAAATGCAGACAGTTGGTGAGTGTGGCCGGGCGAGGCTCAGGCAGCCAGCAAGCCAGCCAGCCAGCCAGCCAGCCGCCTTGCATGACGCCTGCCCTCCCGCTAGCATGCCCTCAAGCACGTCCCTTTGCCCCCTGTCCCGGCGTGGCAGCAGGTTCATGCCTAGCACCACCAGGAACTATATGCCTAGCACTACCAAGCTCTGCATGGCTAGCACTACCAGGAACTGCATGCCTAGCACCACCAGGAACTCCATGCCTAGCTTCACCAGGAACTGCATGCCTAGCACCACCAGGCTCTGCATGTCTAGCACCCCTGCTTGGCAGCAGCTGCATGCCTGGCACCATCCGACCCTGCACGACAGCAAGTATAACCTTAGCATTACCCGGCCCTGCATGTCAGCAAGAGCACGCCCAGTGCCACCCGGCACTGTATGGTAACAAGCGCACGCCCAGTACCACCCGGCATTGTATGGTAACAAGCGCACGACCAGTGCCACCCGGCACTGTATAATAAAAAGCGCACGTCTAGTGCCACCCGGCACTGTATGGTAATAAGCAACGCCCAGTGACACCCGGCACTGTATGATAATAAACGACGCTCAGTGCCACTCGGCACTGTACCTACCTGGAGGGCATTCCGGGGGTCAACGCCCCCGCAGCCCGGTCCATGACCAGGCCTCCTGGTGGATCAGGGCCTGATCAACGAGTCTGTTAATGCTGGCCGCACGTAGTCCAACGTACGAACCACAGCCCGGCTGATCTGGCACTGACTTTAGGTATCTGTCCAGCTCCCTCTTGATGGTAACAAGCGCACGCCCAGTGCCACCCGGAACAAACACGAGCTAGCGACACCACACAATAGAATGAAGCTACTAAGGTACCTTGACAGCAAAATCAATAAAGCCACATGTATATTTCTATGGGTACTGAGAGCTGTAAAAAGAGTGCCACTCAATAACAAATCGTTCAGCCAGACATTCTAGTCGGACCAGCTGCCAGAGAGACGAATTTGGTCACCATATATATATATATTAAGGAGAGAGAGAAACGTGAATCACGGACTTAAAGATCAGCTCTTTTAGTATGAAGATTATCATATTTTGGAGTATGTAAGGACGCAAATATTGGAGCATCTGGAGAGAAAAATTACTTCGAGAAGACAAGCATGGATTTACGGCCTTGATGGAGTTTTAGGAATTACTGAGAGAAAGAAAAGACAGAGACAGGGATTGGTGGGCTACCTGGAGGGCTGAAGTAAGTTTATTTAGGCACGGGTACACATAGGTACAATTATCATACACAGTGTAAATTACCTAACCTTCTTGGACTACGAGAAATCTCTGGACACAGTACAACACCACACACACTAATACAGAAATAAGAACAGTAAAAAAATAAAAAATAAAAGATTATACTTGACAGACAAGACGTTAAGAATAATAGTGACATCAAAATAAGCGAGAGAAACAAGTACCTTTACCTTTGATATACCTTTGAAGAGTTTCGAGAGTATCTACTCTCTGAGCCCGGCCATGGACCATTACTGTTGTTAACGTGTGTGAATGACCTGTCAGAAGGATTAAGGTTTATGGATGTGCTCTGTGAAGATGGAACACTAATGAGAAGGATAAAACCTGGAGTGGACAGAGCTTGGCTCCTGGAGTACCAGGGAAAGCGTTAAACCCGCAGGGGGCCCTAGACCTTTTGGGGAGTGACGTAGTGACTCACGAAATCGTAATGACACGATTGCAAACAAACCACACCACGGGTGGGGTTAGAACCCGCGGTCAGAGGGTCATAAAACTCCAGACCGACGCGTTAGTCGGTCTGGAGTTTTATGACCCTCTGACCGCGGGTTTTATCCCCGCCCGTGGTATGGTTTGGAGTGATGTGATGCTAGGAAGTACTTCTTCAAAGTCTCTGTGTGGTCGAAAAGATGAATAAGTTGGATAAGGAAGTAGCCGAGGTAAATTCAATGCCTAACTTCAAGGTCCAAAGAGTCCAGGAAGCGGAGGGACTGGGGGGTCAGGAGCCGAGATCAGATCCCGTAAACACAAATCGATGAGTACACCAGACCATGCTGTTAAGTCTGGCGTCGTCAGTCATGCCTGAAACTAGTCACTGACATGTCACCTTGACTTCCACCCCAACCACTAAGACTTCTTTCTTGTGGTAATGAACAGTTATTGTAAAGACTCTTGAGGTTTGACACCTGACACAGAAGGTCGTAAAGGTAGTCAAGAAAAAAAAAGTTAACTGGAGATTCAACTTAATTTAGCCATGACCTTGAGAGAGACAGGTAAAATACATCCACCTGACGAGGGAGAGCCCACCTGATTGTGATGACAAGCAAGTAATAGCAAAATCTAGCGATTACATTTACAAATAAAATCCTCCCTCACACTGTTATTGGAACACACACACACACACAATGTGTGTGTGTCACAAACACACGTCATATACACAGAACAGCGGCTAAGGCGTCGGGAGGTTAGCTTGGTTCCCAGGAGTCTGGTTAAGGTCCCGGGTACGATTCCCGGCTGGTCGCTGTACTTGATATTATTATTATATATATATATATATATATATATATATATATATATATATATATATATATATATATATATATATATATATATATAATGACATTCCAGCAAGACTGGAGTGTTCTAACACATTTTTCCTTGGATACCACCCACAACAGTCAACTACAACACACTCGGTACCTACTTTTACACGCTACTCTCGATATTCAGGCTACAGTACCACCTGCTGGTGCCGATAACACAGATGACCGTGTTATCTGTGTCAAGTACACTGCCACGTCTATATAGGTCCCGCGCTGACTAAATTGTCTTCACGTGGTTTGTGTCAGCAACCTGGGAGTGATCATGTCAGAGGATCTCACCTTCAAGGACCATAACACCGTAGCAATTGCATCTGCTAGAAAAATGACAGGATGGATAATGAGAACCTTCAAAACCAGGGATGCCAAACCCATGTTGACACTTTACAGATCGCTTGTTCTATCTAGGCTGGAATATTGCTGCACACTAACTGCACCTTTCAAGGCGGGTGAAATTGCTGACCTTGAAAATGTGCAGAGAACCTTCACGGCACGCATAACTGCGATAAACCACCTCAATTACTGGGAACGCTTGAAGTTCCTAAACCTGTACTCTCTAGAACGCAGGCGGGAGAGATACATTTTTATATACACATGGAAAATTCTCGAGGGATTAGTACCAAACTTGCACACGAAAATCCCTCCCTACGAAAGCAAAAGACTCGGCAGGCGATGTAACATCCCCCCAATGAAGAGCAGGGGTGCCACTAGCACGTTGAGGGACAACACAATAAGTGTCAGGGGCCCAAGATTGTTCAACTGCCTCCCAGCATACATCAGAGGGATTACCAACAAACCCCTGGCTGTCTTCAAGCAGGCACTGGACAGGCACCTAAAGTCGGTACCTGACCAGCGAGGCTGTGGTTCGTACGTTGGACTGCGTGCGGCCAGCAGTAACAGCCTGGTTGATCAGGCTCTGGTCCAACATGAGGCCTGGTCACAGACCGGGCCGCGGGGGCGTTGACCCCTGGAATTCTCTCCAGGTAAACTCCAGGTAAACACTGCATTAGTTTGAGTATCGTCGGTCACGTCAGCTACGTCAGGTGAGCGTAGTTGTACGATACCACTGTAGATAAATGGTTCAAAGAACTGCTGAGGGACTGATTACCTCAAGCTGCTTATGATCTTCACCATTCTTCTTTCCACTGGACTGATGAAGCCACTGTGTGGCGAAACGTTTCCACAACAACGATGCCGAAGTGTTGCACCCTACGGCTGTTGAGATGGGCCATGACCTCTTATCTTGCTTCCCCTGTAAACGCCACCACCACCACCACCAGGGCAATTCAGCACCCCCACCGACAACACACGCTGCTCATCCTGCTGCAGGTCAGGCAGGACTTAATAGCCTGTCGGCCTGACTATATGATAATAGCAAGTTCGTGCAGTCGGTGGCGGGGAGGGGAGGAGGGAACTGAAGCAGATACAGCTGGAGAATTTTTTTCAACTTTCTGTATGCCAGAATTAGGGAGGTCATAAATGGAGGGGGGGAAGGAGGGAGGGGGAAGAGATGGGGATAGTGGAGGAAATGAGGGGGATGGGGATAGTGGAGGAAATGAGGGGGATGGGGACGAAGGAGAACAGGAGTGGAAGGGTGGGATGGGGAAGGGGTTGAGAAACTCGTAAAGCATGCGGATGTTTGCAGGCTCCCAGGGTTGCAAGGAGGCAGGCCTACAGCTTGCAACCTGCAGCACGAACGTAGTGCAGGTCTCTAAGAGAGGGAGATGGAGATGGAAGGTGAGAAGAGATGAAATGAGAAAAAAAGGAGAAAAAGGAGAAAAAGGGGAGAGAAAGAAAGAAAGAAAGAAAGAAAGAAAGAAAGAAAGAAAGAAAGAGAGAGAGAGCAGGGTGACGTACCACGAACGTAAAATTTACTGCCGAAAGGGGCTAGTTTATTGTACTCCCAACATCCATCCTGTGGACGGTAGCGGATAGTTGATAGTGCTCCTTATATCTATCCTATGGATAATAGTACCTAGTTTACTTGTAACCCCCATATCCATATAAAGTGATTATCAAGCGATCCTTCTGTTACACAATAATTAAAATTTCGTCCGTTGTACAGAATTTAGGATATCTGCTTGGAATTTCTGGTGTCTTGGTTGGTAGCGTCCTCAGCTCACATACTGACCGATCGATCCCCGACATGGATGAAAAGTTGGGCATATTTCTTTACACCTGCTGCCCCTGTCCACCCAGCAGTAAGTAGGTACGTGGGTGTTAGCCGACTGTGGTGGGTCGCATCCTGGGAGGCAAGATTAACTTACGCTGCCAGGGACTTCCTATAAAGTATGTCAATAATATCAACTAGGTCTGCATTAGTTGTATCATGTAATTTGTGGAAATAAAATTATTATTATTATTATTATTATTATTATTATTATTACTATTATTATTATTATTACTATTATTATTATTATTATTATTAAAAGAGACACCTGGTGCAGGTTTATGCACTATCTTAACATTCTTCAACAGATGGAGAGTCAAGCATAACTGTTCATGGAAATTACCATAAGGGTGACTGCATAGTTTACATACAGCTTGATCATCGTGTGTATCTATGCCAGACTGCCAGATGTGCTTGCTAGCTGCCTGGCTACTTCACCTCGCAGTTGCTTTACATCGCCTGCTAATTCGTGTGTTCATGTGTTCAGAGTAGGTTATTATTATTATTATAATCGTAACGAAGCGCTAAACCCTTCAGAGTAGGCTACAGATCTACCCAGGCTACTAACTGCGTTCCTGCCACATTCATTAATTAACTCTCCGGCAAATACTGTTATTTTTTTAATTCCTGACACTGACAGATCATGGATACATTAGACCGCTTCCTCTAAAGCGATTTTGTTGGCTAATTTATGAACCAACCTCATCATGTGAATATATATATCACAAGGTAACTTCATGCTATTAGAATGCAAAATAGTTCCCTTTATAATGTAGAAAATCAATTATTAATTCTTGAGCCCAACTCAACATCGTTGTTATAATCAAAACAAGAGAAGCACGTCAATGGTATTGCTTCACAAATTAATGGTGCTCTCACAGAACGAATGTGTTGCTCTGTGCTGACAGCGCCGTTCAAGGCAGGTGAGATCGCACAGCTGGAGAGTGTGCAGAGGTCGTATACTGCCCTTACAGAATAAGTGATGGTAATGATCAATGTGCGTGTTACTGTATTTTATTAGAAAATGTTTCACCCACTAGGGACTTTACTATAATCCGCACAATCTGTCATTGTCAAAATATTGTCAGTGTTGTCCACACCAAGCCAAACCAGACATAGCTCTGACGCCCAGCGAGCTAAATGTTTGCTCCAGAACTGGTGGCACCAGACTGATAACTAGTTCTTCATCTCGCCAGACAGGCACTGGCCCACGAGAGGTACTAGCATGCTTATAATTCGCACAACATGTGAAATACTTACAAAATTTTATCTCAGGTCAGAGGAGGCTCGAAGCTACAACCCTTATCACCAGCCTGGTGCTAGCAGCTCTGAAGCAAACGTCTGCTTCGCTGGGAGCGAGTTGTGTAGCCTGGCTTGGTGTGGATCACACTGACAGTATATATTACCGTTTTGTACACAGAAACAAACATCTAAGTTACTGAGAACACCTCAAAGTGCTTGAAATGTACTTTCCAGAGCAGAAAAGAGAGAGATACCTGATAATATATACACGAATGATACTTGAGGGACACGTCCCTAATCAGTAGAGTACCATAACTTGCCAGAGTGGGATATATTGTATTATTATTGGTAGAATTACCGACAATATGTTAAGTAAAAGGACACAAATGCAACTAATGTGACATTTTATTGTGGCAACGTTTCGCTCTCCAGGAGCTTTAGCAAGCCGACCGGCTTGACAAAGCTTCTGGAGGGCGAAACGTTGCCACAATAAAATGTCACATTAGTTGCATTTGTGTCCTTTTACTTAACGTGGGCGATATTACCTGGAGTTACTTCCGGAGGTCACCGCCCCCGCGGCCCGTTCCCCGAGCTGGCCTCCTGATTACCGGCCTGATCAATGAAGCTGTTAGTCCCCGCCACCTACAGGCCAACGTGTGCACCACAATCCGGTTGATTCGGAACTGTTTTGAGGAGTCTGTCGAGCTGCTTCTTGAAGACAGCTAATGGGTAAGCGCAGTAAATGTAAAATAAATCCAGTGAAAAGCAGGGGCGCCGTGATCCCAATTAAACAACAATGTGTCAACATGCGTGGTCCAAGACTCTTCAACCTGTCAACAGCAGATATCAGAAATACTGCCGGAACAAATACAGTCTTCAAGGGGGGAAACTGGACCCAAAGTACCTCCGACAAATGCTGGATCAGACAGACTGTGATGGATATGTGGGCCAACAGGCCGCTAGCACCAACAGCCTGATTGACCAGGCCGTCAACAACGAGTGTCGGAGAACCCTCGAAATTGATGGCAGGTATGTGCGGAGTGGTGCTGGCCGTCCGGGGTGGGGAGGATCTGGATGGGGAAGGTCGCTTTGGTTGGGGGGGGAGGGCAGGCAGGGACGAGGGGGCAGCATAGAAGAAATGGAGGGCAGGTCGCCTGGTGTTGGAGGGAGAGAGGGAGGGATGGTGGGAGGTAAAGAGGGAATGAGGAGTGGGAGGGAGGGAGGGAGGGCAGGTAGCCTGGGGCAGGTGATGACTCGCTGGGCTTCCCATGGTGCTGCTGCTGATTCTTGGGTCGTTGGGAAGACTGGGAGTGAGAGGGGAAGAGAAGGTGAGGGAGGAAGATAGGGAAGGGAGAGGGAAGAGGTGAGGAAGAAAGGGAAGGGAGAGGGAAGAGGTGAGGGAGAGAGGTCTACCTACCTCGACGTCGTTCCGAGGGTGAACGCCCCTGCGACCCAGCCCTTAACTAGGCCTCCTGGTGGATCAGGGACTTATCAACCAGGCTGTTACTGCTGGCCGCGCACAATCCAACGTATCAACAACAGCCCTGCTGATCGGGTACTGACTTTAGGTATCTGTCCAGCTTCCTCTTGAAGACATCCAGAGGTCTATTGGTAATTCCCCTTGTGTATGGACTGTTGAACAGTCTTGGGCCCCAAACACTTATTGCTTTCTTTTATTGTACTCATGGTGCCCCTGCTTTTCATTGGATGTAAGCTGAACCGTTTTGCCTAGGCTTTTGGTCTCCTAGAGAGTGATATCTATGTGCAAATTTGGGAGCAGTCTCTATAGGATTTTCCAGGTGTAGATTATGATGTATGTTCGTTGCCTGCGTTCCAGGGAGTACAGGTCAAGAAACTTCAAATGCTCTTAGTAATTAAGGTGTTTTACTGAACTAGTGCAGTGAATGTTCTCTGTACATTCTCTAGATCTGAAATTTCACCTGCCTTGAATGGGGTTGTTGGTATAGAGCAGTATTCCAGCCTAGAGAGAACAGGTGATTTAAAAAGGATCATCACTGGCTTGGCATCCCTTGTTTTGAGGGTTCTCATTATCCATCCAATCGTTTTCCTCGCAGATATGATAGTGACACTGTTGTGATCCTTGAAGGTGAGTTCCTCTGACATTAACACTCTGAAGTCCTTCAGTTCTAGCCATTATTTCTTCGAGCTCGAGTTTCCCATAACACGAGTAACTTGAAATATGACCTCGCTGAACATCATATTGTTTTCCATAGCCCATTAAAAACTTAGTTTATATCCATTTACCGTGTCCTCAATGATTCTAGTATCGTCTGAAAAAAGAAGACATGGTGCTATGGTTTACATCTCTACATCCGATATGAGGATGAGGAACAGGATGGGGGCGTCTCTCTCTTTACAGTTTACTTCTCTCTTTTTTTTAAGGTAATATTGCTTGAGCATTCCTTCGCCTGCCAAAGAGTTGATCCTTTCAAGACACTGGTTTGAATCCATGTTTTTTTTAAGATATCGTCCAGCATGTGAGAGTTGGGCAAAAATAGGTTGGGAAAAGTAAAGAACAGAAGAACATAATCATATATCAGTCCCCCGTAATAAAACAGGTAGAACCCCTGACCTACACAGTCAGAACCCCCTGACCTACAAAGGTAGTACCCCCCTGACCTACACAGTTAGAACCCCCTGACCTACACAGTCAGAACCCCCTGACCTACAAAGGTACTACCCCCTTACCTACACAGTCAGAACCCCTGACCTACAAAGGTAGTACCCCCTGACCTACACAGTCAGAACCCCATGACCAACACAGATAGAACCCCCTGACGTACACATGTAGAACCCCTGACCTACACAAAGAGACTAAGAGGATAAACACCAGTGACAAGCCAATGTTTCCTGACGAAGAAAACACACCTAACTCAAACCACCAATAAGAATGACAATTCATGCAGTTCAGAACCTGTTTCGAGAGTTCTGTTTTCTCAGGGCGGCTGTTGGCAAGGATGCCCTGGTAGCCCCCTGATCAGTCAGGTTATTGCTACTTGCTGCAACTGCAACACTGCTAGTCCACACAACCGACGCAAAATTTATTGTCTGGGACTTTCAGGATTCTACCTTAGTTCAAGAAGAAGAAGAAGAAGAAGAAGAAGAAGAAGAAGAAGAAGAAGAAGAAGAAGAAGAAGAAGAAGAAGAAGAAGAAGAAGAAGAAGAAGAAGAAGAAGAAGAAGAAGAAGAAGAAGAAGAAGAAGAAGAAGAAGAAGAAGAAGAAGAAGAAGAAGAAAGAGGTGGAATAAAGAAAAAGACATCCCTACTCCAGAGAGGGGAGGTTAGGAATTTTTAACCTAACCTTATAAAATCTTGTGTAAGAGAGAGTACGCAGACAGGCTCACACAACAACATCTTGTTCTGACTGGGATCAGCAGGTGCATGATACACCAAGGAAGCAGTATTAGCCTCCCCAGGTAACACCAAGCAACAAGACTTAAAGTCCAGTCTAACACCCCCCATCCCCAGGTAACTGCTTCCTACTATCTTCACAGACCCATAACAAAATGATTTACAGAAAGTGCTTTTTTATGCACTCTTTATTATTATTATTATTATTATTATTATTATTATTATTATTATTATTATTATTATCATATTAACCCTTAGAGGTAATTTCAGCAATCTGCCTAGATAATGCGGTTAGTAACTTTATCTAGTAATGTTAGTAACGTGTAGCTAGCTAGTGCTTTTAGTAACGTGTAGTTACTAAAAGTGTAGTGGCGGTTAGTTGATACGGAAGACTTAAACGTTTTGCACTATGGCAGGCAAGCAGCAGACAAGGCTGGTCCAGGACCGGGCTGCGGCAGTAGACAAAGTGGGCGGAGGACACGGGCAGGGAGACACACTGGCTCAGTCAGGAACCTCCAATAACGACCAGCCATAAATACAGAACAAGCGACTCCACTTTGTTGCCGCCCTTGTAGGTCCCGGTACCTGGTACCATGGCAGCCCCCACGGGGGTACCTGGTTGGTCCCAGGGTGTTTCTGGAAGGTCCCACCAGGGTGTACCTGCAGTAGCGTCCAGGGTCTTGCTTCTCACTAACGCCACCTACCTGGGTCTCTCCCAAACCAGTTCAAAACAAATCAGTTCGGTTGAATTTTCCTTAAACTTGCCTGAAACTCGCCTTCACCCTGACTGAAACTCAAGTTAAACTTGCCTGAAACTCGCCTTCACCCTGACTGAAACTCAAGTTAAACTTGCCCTAACAGACTTACCTTGGTCACGGGCTATGTTAGCCGGCTTCCGTAGCCAGCCCCGTCACTCGTCACCCTCAAGCACGCTCACAAGGCTCACTCGAAACCAAGTCAATGTGAATTCAAGGTGACCCCCTCTACCTGTTGTGACGGCGCGTTACCGTTAGTTGTGACGGCGCGTTACCGCCAGTGTGACGGCACGCTTGTACACCCCCTCCCCCCACTCACTCTGGCCACGCCCCGCTCGTGGTAATGATCAATGTCATAGCTCAATCATTTTGTCAAGTATCACGTCAACACGAGGTGATACATCTGTTAAAATACGTTTCGCTCGTGAGCGAAAGCTGTAATAATAAAAGTCGCATATATATTATGTGTTTTCGCTCACCATGAGGCGGGCCAAAGCAGCATGGGTTCGGCCCCTGGCTAGTGCAGTGTTGTTATTGATCAATACCACTCGTTCGTGGTTACAATTTTATATATACATATACATACATATATATATATATATATATATATATATATATATATATATATATATATATATATATATATATATATATATATATATAATAGGCAACCACTAAAGGTGTCATTTACTGTTTTAAGTTTTTTTATGCAGCAATCGCCTCAGCTCTCAGATTACAACTCTTTAAAGTTGCAGCTTGTAACTAGTTCAGAGAGTTTTACTCTTGGCCGGCCTAAGATCTGCCTTGGCTGTGTCGTCAGCCTGGTCAACCAGGCTGTTGCTGCCAGTGGCTCACAGGTCTGCACAGCCATCACAACCTGGTTGATCTGGCACTTAGTTTCTCATCTCTCCCACGCCTTATTACCGCCTCTCTTCCTCCTACACTTCCTCGACAAAAGGTAAACACAATAAATATCACTACGAGACGTATCTGGCCAGTAATCAAAGAGCAATAAATTGCCGAGTGCTACCTGAGCCAAGAGGGGAAGGGGGAAGAGGAGGGGAGGGGAGGAGAAAAGGAACGAGGGGACGAGGAGTGGAAAAAGGCGGAGAAGCAGATGATGATGGCGTAGAGGAAAAAGAGGAGGAGGAGGAGAGGAAGGAGAACAGGAAGCGAGATGGGAAGCAAATTAGCAAGACAAGGAACCTCAACCACGACAATAACTGTATGTGATTTGTTTCTCTCTCACGTTCACTACCATAACAACCAGATACAACCACAACCACACCTCTGTAATGCCTATACCACCACCACCACTATAAGACCATCAACTAAACCACCACCACCCTAACCACTATACCACCATCAACACCATCAGTACCACCACAATACCACCATCAACACCATCAGTACCACCACCATACCACCATCAACACCACCATATCACTTTGCCTGTTGTTCATTTTCCCAGCACCATCCCTTCAACATCAGTAACGTCTTATCACAGTACCATAAAATCACCATCTCCACAACCGTACCACCATTATCACCACCACATAACTACCCCATACCAGTCAACATATCATATAACCATCACACCTTTACCTTTGATAAGTTCCGGGACAGGTTCGTCTAGATCTTGCCTGCTCACCCAGGCTGTTGCTGCTGGTGGTCCGCTGCCCCACATATCCTTCACAGCCTAGTTGATCCGGCACCTGGTGAAGATACTTGTCCAGTTTCCTCTTGAAGACTTCTACACTTGTCCCAACAGTGTTTCTGATATCTTCTGGTAAGATGTTGAATAATCTGGCGCCACGGATGTTGATATAGTGTTCCCTTATTGCGCCCATGTCGCCCCTGCTTTTCACTGGGTTTATTTTGCACTTCCTACCATATCTTTCACTCTAGAATGTTACTATGTCAGTGTTCAGATTTGGGACCAGGTCCTCGAGTACTTCTCAGGTATATATTATCATGCATCACTTTCCTCCGCTCCAATGAGTACATATTTAAGACTTTAAGGCGTTCCCAGTAATTTAAATGCTTTATTGACTATGTGAACTGTAAACGATCTCTGTATTTGTTCCAGCTCTGATATTTCTCCTGCCCTGAACGGGGCCGTCAACACTGAGCAATATTCAACCACATAACCACCATATACCAGTCACCACCATCACATACCAGCCACCACCACTTATCAGTCACCACCACATACCAGCCACTACCACCACATACCAATCACCAACACCAAATACCAGTCACCACCACCACATACCAGCCACTACCACCACATACCAATCACCAACACCAAATACCAGCCGTCACCACAAAACAGCTATCACCACCACCACATACCAATCACCAACACTACATACCAGTCACCAACACCACATACCAGTCACCCCTACATACCAGTACAAGACATAAATCACAACACGGTCACTATCATATTACATCACACAACATCAACCACAAAACTTGTTCAGCCCACAAAACCTGCTCCATACCATAGCTCTCCAACAAATTCACTTGGCACCAAACACACCTCATGAACTAAACAGTTTATTCTAAAAAAAAGAGACAATGTTTTTGTGGAGTATCTTTCCCAGTTCCTGGTCGCAGACCAGACCTCAAGACCTGGTCTCAGACCAGACCTCAAGACCTTGTCTCAGACCAGACCTCAAGACCTGGTCTCAGACCAGACCTCATGACCTGGTCTCAGATCTATCAAGAAGCACATAGGGAAGTAATGTGAGTAGTGAATGTAAGTAGAAGTATAAGAAGAGATAATAAAGATTGTTTAATGGAAGAAAAGGATAAGACACACAACACTTAGGGTAAGAATAAAGTGTAATAAACACTTGTCAGTGCCCAATAATAACCCCATAAAGACAGAAACCCAAAAGATTAATTGGTCTGTGTATTTTCGATCCTCTTCTGGGATCCTCTTCAGCATCTATACAGATCAATTAATCTCCTGAGTTTCTGTCTATATGGGGGTTATTATTGAGCACCTAAGAGTATTTTTAATGCGGCATCGCTTCGGTCCTAAGACCTTTTTCACCCCTAGTATACACAAGGTAGACAACACGGAAAACAAGGCAAGTGATTGAAGGTCAGGTGAGGAGCTGTAGTGAGGTTGTGAAGGTCACCTGTGTGCCGTAGTGAGGTTGTGAAGGTCGCCTGTGTCGTAGTGAGGTTGTGGTCACCTGTGTGTCGTAGTGAGGTTGTGAAGGTCACCTGTGTGTCGTAGTGAGGTTGTGGAGGTCAATTGTGTCGTAGTGGAGGTCACCTGTGTGTCGTAGTGATGTGGAGGTCACCTGTGTGTCGTAGTGATGTTGTGGAGGTCACCTGTGTGTCGTAGTGATGTGGAGGTCACCTGTGTGTCGTAGTGATGTTGTGGTCACCTGTGTGCCGTAGTGAGGTTGTGGAGGTCACCTGTGTGTCGTAGTGATGTTGTGGAGGTTACCTGTGTGCCGTAGTGAGGTTGTGGAGGTCACCTGTGTGTCGTAGTAATGTTGTGGATGTAACCTGTGTGTCGTAGTGATGTTGTGGTCACCTGTGTGCCGTAGTGAGGTTGTGGAGGTCACCTGTGTGTCGTAGTAATGTTGTGGAGGTTACCTGTGTGTCGTAGTGATGTGGAGGTCACCTGTGTGTCGTAGTGATGTTGTGGAGGTCACCTGTGTGCCGTAGTGAGGTTGTGGAGGTCACCTGTGGAAGTGGGCAGAAGGCAGAGTGATCAGACATCATGTAGACCATCTTGGTAGTGATAATGTAAGTTCCTGTCTGCTGAACCACCGCGGCTGTCAGCGCTACCAACGAAGCTGTCTAGAAGACTTGGAAAAATAAGAAGCTTCCTAAGTGGAGGAGAGGAAGAAGCAAAGAAAGAGGAAGAGGCAAAGAAAGAGGAAGAGGCAAAGGATGAGAAGTGAAGGACAAAGTATGTGTGTGTGTGTGTGAGACAGAGAGAGAGACAGAGAAGAGAGAGAAGTGTGTTAGCTCTCTTCCCACACTAGGGAGAAATAATTTTGGTCCATGATCACATGAGATAGGTGGTGCAGGCACTAACACCAGAGGTGGGTCAGGCTGACACCTTATTTACACTATGTTTTCCTCTGGGAGTGGTGGGAGGGGGGCAAGGCCCCCTCCTTTCCCCCACCACACCACGGCACCTCCCCACAACCACCACCAGTCCACCAAGGATCCCAATGGAAATAAGTCACTTTGACTTTTTTTTTTTAGTTATCCTACGTAATTTACACATGTCACTAGGTACAATAACTGTACTTATGTGTACCTGTACCTGTCCCGTCGCTCAATTGCTAGCGTACTCAGCTCACACACTGAGGTCCGTGGTTCGATCCCCGGTACGGGTGGAAACATCAGGACGTGTTTCCTTAAGACACCTGCTGTCCATGTTCACCTAGTAGTAAAATAAGTAATGTGGGTCAGCGGGCCTCCAGCAGCAACAGCCTGGTTGACCAGGCAAGCACCAGACGAGCCTGGCTAATGGCCGGGCTCAGAGAGTAGATACTCTCGAAACTCTTCAAAGGTATTCAAAGGTAAAGGTTGTGTGGGTAGCATCTTGGGGAGAAAACTGACTTAAAATGCCCGAAATGCTCTGCATCATTTTTTCTATAAGTATGTCACTGGTTTAAACTATGGTCTGTATACACGGTAATTGTAAAAATAAAGATTATTATTATTATTATTATTACAAATAAAGTTACGTCACACCACTACAACCCTCCCACTTCCTCCCTCAATTTAAACATGGTTGTACCCGGATAAACTTAAACGAACCTGGTGACTGTAGCCTCAACCAGATAAGGGAAAACTAGGAATACGAACGAATTAAAACACACACAAATACAACGCACACGAACACAATAAACAAGTTATGGTAAACAAATAAAAATGGCGATTTGGAGGGTCACCGCCCCCGCAACCCGGTCCCAGACCTGACAGCAGTAGTGCACAGTGTTCATCAGCGCAGTACATAGCAGGTGCACGAACAGTGTTCATCGCAGTACATAACACATGCACAAACAACAGTGTTCATCAGTGCAGTAGTTTACAGTTACAGTGTACAATAACGCAGTAGTTAACAGATAAACAGTGTTCATCAGCGCATACATAATAAGTGCACAAACAAGTGTTCATCAGCGCAGTACATAACAGGTGCGCAAATCAGATAATCAGATAACAACGTGTGGTGGACCTAGACAGGACAGTCTGGAACAACACTGTACCAGGTTTGTGCCATATGTGAGTCTAGGACTTGAAGTCGTATGTGTCAGTTCCTCCAGTCCTGCTGGAACATAACCCTTGATGCTCAAGTATCTTCCTGGAGAAACGTTTGAGGTTCCAGGAGCTACTGAATATAGTGAAATACTTAACGAAACGTTTGCATCTGCAGGAGCTACTGAAGTCATAGTAGAATACTTGACGATATCCAGTTCAGGCTGACAGATTTCATGAATTCATCAACGAAACTCGTCACATGTGATGAAATCTGACAGGTAAACATTGGTGGCTTTAGTTGCCACCACATAACGGAGAGGACGTACACCGCAGGTGTTCACACCGCATAGAGTAGGGTAACCGCATAATGCTTGATAATCTATAATAATAATAATAATAATAATAATAATAATAATAATAATAATAATAATAATAATAATTATTATAATAATGCGAGACTTGTAGCTTACCTGAGTCATCTGTGTGATGGGTTATAACTTTACTAAAGATCTTCTTCATGCTGGTTCTTCCTGCCAGCTCCTCGTGGTCCACCTACTCAGCTCACACTACACACTGTATAATGCACTTGAAGAGTTCATCTCCGCCTCCACCACCAGCTGATCCAACACTCGGCTATACAATTCCAGTCGCGGCCGCCACCGCTAGTATTGCTTCGCCTACCTTCGGAAAACGATCAGAATTTACGATTTTTCCTCTCCTCGAAACCTTATCTCGTATCGTTCCTCAAGACGAACATTTCTTTGTTTATGGCGATTTTCTCACGCCAAGACGATCTTGGGTGGAGCCAGGCTCGGGTCACGGCCTCATAGAAAACGGCAAGAAGCCAACACACACCACACCACAAACTATTATATCAATTAACTTTCTTCGGTCCAGGAGGGTCTGCTTCAGACACTTGAGGTAGACAACACTGTCACCAGGGCTCCCATCCCGTGCTGTGATCACTACACACGTGTATCACTGCTTGGGGACCTTACCCTCACCAGGATCACCTTTCTCAACAAGTTAGACTCGGACGCAAACTGGAAAACTATGAAATACTCAACAAGGAGAGAAATTAGGTGAAGGAGGAGGAGGAGGTGCAGTACACCGGGCCTAGCAGCCTCCACACCTGATGATCCGTCCTGGCCTCCACACTGCCGGCAATAAACGACAATTATAGACAATACGACTCTCAGACCAGACCACGACGGTCGATGACCGTCCCCTTCCACGGTACAATTTGGACTGAGCTTTGGTCGTGTCGTTTCGAGGTGGTGGTTCCCGGCCCGAGTGGTTTTGGGAGGGTTTGGGGGAGGGTGGAGGGAAGAAGTGAGGATTATATGAGTGTGTTGGAGGGGATGTTTATCACCTGATGTATAATACAATCTTCTAGGATTTTAGGAAGCTGAGAAGGTTGAAGTAACTATAGCAGCTGCGCATGAAACAGCAAGCAGCTCCGTGGTTCCCTACAGCGAGGTCGGCAATCACCAGCGTGGCTGTGTAGTACGAGAGAGAGAGAGAGAGAGAGAGAGAGAGAGAGAGAGAAAGAGCATGGATACATGAGAGTACATGGGAAAGATAGATAGCAGAGGATTTGGAAATCCACACACTATTCTCTCTCTCTATCCCTCCTTCCCATTCCCTAACTCTACCCATCCCTCTCATACTTTCCACCCCCACCCTGCCACACCTGCCCGAGTCTTCCCCCCCCACCACCTCCCATTCCATATGCCACATCCCCGGCACCCAATACTCTCCCAACTTCTCCTGCCCTCCCCTCTTCCTCATTCACATCCCCCGCACTCATACGCCCATCATCAGCGCCGCCCATAACGCTCACCCATGCGTAGGTCGTGCCTCAGGGAGAGTGAGTTACGCTGCGTAGGGATTGGCGCATCTATGCATTCTACTGCAACAGGATCAATAATCTCGCCAAACATATGCAATGTACATAGTGAGACGTGCGTCATGCTACCTTGCGTACAGACAGGTGAAAAACATACGCAAAGTATAGTGACACGTACGTTACTATAGTAAGCGCAAAGACAGGTGTGCAAAAATATACGCCAAGTATACAGCAGCACGTGCGTTACTCTACGTTGCGTAAGTACAGGTCTGTAATGAACATGTCTGCCTGGGAGAGAGTTTCGAGAATCAACGCCCCCACGGCCCGGTCCCAGACCAGGCCTCCCAGTGGATGGCCTGATCAACCAGGCCATTAGTGCTAGCCGCACCAGCATCAGCAGCAGAGCCCGGCTAATCAGGCACTGACTCGAGAAACTTCCCCAAGTTCTTTTTTGAAGACAACCAGGGGTCTGTTGGTAATCCCCCTTATGTATGAAGGAAGAACGTTGAAAAGTCTTGGTCCCTTCACATTTAGAGTTGTTTCCGAGTGTGCTCACAGCAACCATGCTTTTCAATGGGGGATTCTGCACCCTCTGCCAAGCCTCTTTCAGGGAAAACGATTTATCATAATATCTAATATATTTAAAACACCTGCTGGTTTTGTGTGACTGAAGCTGTAATTACACCTGAAGCTGTAATTACACCTGACGCTGTAATTACACCTGAAGCTGTAATTACACCTGAAGCTGTAATTACACCTGTAACTTCATTATCTACACCTATATTGTACTTACAATAGCTATACTGAATTCGTGACATAAACAACAGTAACAACGGCGCGACAGAAACGGAGGCAACTGCGTGGTAGTAGCAGCAGTAGTCAATATGGAGTAGCAGAAACAGTGATAGCGAACATGGAAGCAACAGAGGCTACGGTAGCAAGCGGGTGGTTAGTGGCAAAGATAACAATAGTGTGGAAGTGATAACGGTAACTAGAGAGGGAGGCAGCAACAGTGGTAGTGACAACGGTAGCAACAGTGACACTGGAAGCCAGGAAAGCAACAGCGACAGCAGCAACAACGGCACCCTCCACAATACGAGCCTAAAGGAACACTGACACCAGACACTACAAACAACACCAGTGTGTCAAACATTACAACACCAGTGTGTCAAACATTACAACACCAGTGTCAAACATTACAACGCCAGTGTGTCAAACATTACAACACCTGTGTCAAATATTACAAAACCTGTGTGTCAAACATTACAACACCAGTGTGTCAAACATTACAACACCAGTGTCAAACATTACAACACCTGTGTCAAACATTACAACACTTGTGTGTCAAACAATACAACACCAGTGTGTCAAACAATACAACACCAGTGTGTCAAACATTACAACACCAGTGTCAAACATTACAACACCAGTGTCAAACATTACAACACCAGTGTCAAACATTACAAAACCAGTGTGTCAAACATTACAACACCAGTGTGTCAAACATTACAACACCAGTGTGTCAAACATTACAACACCAGTGTGTCAAACATTACAACACCAGTGTGTCAAACAATACAACACCAGTGTCAAACAATACGACTCCAGTGTGTCAAACATTACAACACCTGTGTCAAACATTACAACACCAATGTCAAACATTACAACACCAGTGTGTCAAACATTACAACACCTGTGTCAAACATTACAACACCAGTGTCAAACATTACAACACCTGTGTGTCAAACAATACAACACCAGTGTCAAACAATACAACATCAGTGTGTCAAACATTACAACACCAGTGTGTCAAACAATACAACACCAATGTGTCAAACAATACAACACCAGTGTGTCAAACAATACAACACCAGTGTGTCAAACAATACAACACCAGTGTGTCAAACATTACAACACCAGTGTGTCAAACATTACAACACCAGTGTGTCAAACATTACAACACCTGTGTCAAACATTACAACACCAGTGTGTCAAACATTACAACACCTGTGTGTCAAACAATACAACACCAGTGTGTCAAACAATACAACACCAGTGTGTCAAACAATACAACACCTGTGTCAAACAATACAACACCAGTGTGTCAAACATTACAACACCAGTATGTCAAACAATACAACACCAGTATGTCAAACAATACAACACCAGTATGTCAAACAATACAACACCAGTGTCACACAATACAACACCTGTGTGTCAAATAATACACCAGTGTCAAACATTACAACACTAGTGTGTCAAACATTACAACACCAGTGTGTCAAACATTACAACACCTGTGTGTCAAACATTACAACACCAGTGTGTCAAACATTACAACACCAGTGTGTCAAACATTACAACACCAGTGTGTCAAACATTACAACACCAGTGTGTTAAACATTACAAACAACACCAGTTAACTATCATTATACTGATAATACGACACGTTGTTTTTATTACTGCTTATTGTTTGCAATGTTTCTCTCAATGTTTTAGTTACCGTTATTGATGTTGCAGTTAACGTCATTCCTGATGTTAAAATTATTGACGTTAATGATGTTGATGTGTTTGTTTAATGTTTTTGTTAATGTTTCTAATATGTTTCCGTTAATGTTATTGATGTTCAGTTAATGTAAATGATTACTGATGTTGCAGGTAACGTTGCTGTTGTTAATTTTATTGTTGTTAATGTAATAGATGTTACAGTTAACACATGTAGTCCCCCAGTACATTTAGAAAAAGGCTCCCTTGCCAAGCCATGACGTCACGTGCTTCCCCGCACATGGGCCGTAGCCCCTCAAGTCTTTGATGAAAATTAGACACATGCAACATATGGGTATCTTTATTGTAGACGTTTCGCCATCCAGTGGCTTTATCAATACAGATTCTAGGACATAACTGGAAGACAGTAGAACTATATACAAAAGATGAGGTAATCAGTCCCTCAGCCTTGGAGTTGGTGTGAAGAGCACCGTAGTCGTGAAGAATCTGGAGCATAGGCAAGAAGGCTGGCGCTTATATACTGGCGTCAGGCAGAAAGGGACGGGTAGCAGACGAAGGCATTGTCACTGGTAGGCGGGATTACCCAGTGGAAGTAGGTCATACCCAAGGGACGGGTTAGTAGTAGTTAAGAAGGTTGTGGAGATGTCCTCTGAACCAAGATTCCATGATGCTGCAGTGTCTGACAGGTTCTACATGAATGGTATATAATGGTATTATATATACCATTCATGTACAACCTAAGGTCTTTGTCTCAGGTACCCCGTGACCTGGTGGTTAAAGCTCTCGATTCACACGGCGAGGGTCGGGTTGATTCCCAGCCAGTGTAGAAACATTGGGCGTGTTTCTTTACACCGGTTGTCTATGTTCCCCATCAGTAAAATGGGTACCTGGGTATTAGTCAACTGGTGTGGGTCGCATCCTGGGACAAAACTGACATAATTTGCCCGAAATGCTCTGCATAACAAGCGGCTTTCTATATAGTAATATGTCATTGATGTCAGCTAGGACTGTATACCTTGTACATGTACTTGTAGAAATAAAATTATTGTTATTATAACATAAGAATGGAGGAACACTGCAAAAGGCCTACTGGTTCATACAAGGCAAGTCCATATCAAAATCAACCCTTCCCAAAGCTACCCAAAAATTTACTCCCGTACCCACGACACCAATCAAACCCAGCCCCTCCCACTCATATATTCGTCCAATCTCTTCTTAAAGCTACCCAGGGTCCTAGCCTCGATTACCCTACTCGGAAAATTGTTCCCCGAATCGACCACTCTGTTTGAAAACCAGTACTTACCTATGCCCTTTTTAAATCTAAATTTATCATTTAAATCTAGGCTCAGGGAGGGCAGACAGGCAGGCTGGGTGTCTCAGGATCCGACTAGGCTCAGGGAGGGCAGACAGGCAGGCTGGGAGTCTCAGGATCCGACTAGGCTCAGGGAGGGCAGACAGGCAGGCTGGGAGTCTCAGGATCCGACTAGGCTCAGGGAGGGCAGACAGGCAGGCTGGGAGTCTCAGGATCTGACTAGGCTCAGGGAGGGCAGACAGGCAGGCTGGGTGTCTCAGGATCCGACTAGGCTCAGGGAGGGCAGACAGGCAGGCTGGGAGTCTCAGGATCCGACTAGGCTCAGGGAGGGCAGACAGGCAGGCTGGGAGTCTCAGGATCTGACTAGGCTCAGGGAGGGCAGACAGGCAGGCTGGGTGTCTCAGGATCCGACTAGGCTCAGGGAGGGCAGACAGGCAGGCTGGGTGCTCTCCAAGTACTCATAATAACAAAAAAAGGCACAATACCGTGACTGGAACAATACACACACAACCCGCACATATAAAAGAGAGGAGCTTACGACGACGTTTCGGCCCGACTTGGACCATTATTACCCCATTATTACCCCACTCTCTTAACATAACATAAACATAAGAATGGAGGAACACTGCAGAAGGCCTACTGGCCCATACAAGGCAAGTCCTTTTCAAAACCACCACTACCTAAGAATTTACTCCTGTACTCACGACACTAATCAAACCCAGCCCCTCCCACTCATATATTTGTCCAATCTCTTTTTAAAGTCACCCAAGGTCCTAGCCTCTATCACCCTAATCGGAAGATTGTTCCACGCATCTACAACTCTGTTCGAAAACCAGTACTTGCCTATGTCCTTTCTAAATCTAAATTTATGCAATTTAAATCCGTTATTTCTGGTTCTTACTTGGTTCGATATTCTCAGTATTTTATTAATATCTCCTTTGTTTATGCCCATCATCCACTTGTACACCTCGATGATATCTCCCCTCATTCTACGTCTCTCCAGAGAGTGGAGATTCAATGCTCTAAGTCTATCTTCATACGGGAGATTTCTTATACTGTAAATCATTTTAGTCATTCTTCTTTGTATGTTCTCCAATGAATCTATATCCATCCTGTAGTAAGGAGACCAAAACTGAGCTGCATAATCCAAATGAGGTCTCACTAGTGATGTATAGAGCTGTAAAATAACTTTTGGACTTCTGTTGCTTATACTTCTTGAAATAAATCCTAGTAATCTGTTAGCCTTATTGCGCACACTTAGGCACTGTTGTCTTGGCTTTAGATTCCTGCTTACTATGACTCCCAAGTCTTTTTCACATTCTGTATGATCAAGCTCTACTTCACCTAGTTTATAAATACGAGGGATATTTTCATTACCAAGGACTAGTACCTTACACTTGTCCACATTGAACTTCATCTGCCACTTTTCAGACCAAGACATTAATTATAAATTCGAGGGATATTTTCATTACCAAGGACTAGTACCTTACACTTGTCCACATTGAACTTCATCTGCCACTTTTCAGACCCCTTCCTCCGTTTCTGTGTGTTAGTGTGACTTTGTAAATGGTCCAAGTCGGGCCGAAACGTCGTCGTAAGCTCCTCTCTTTTATATGTGCGGGTTGTGTGTGTACTCATAATATATCGCCTCCCATAACACCCATTGGTATTTCCTTCGTTACCATCTCCCTTTCAACGAACCCCACGATATTATTGATGTTACATTTAATGTTACTGATGTTACATTTAATGTTACTGATGTTACATTTAATGTTACTGATGTTACATTTAATGTTACTGATGTTTGTTACTGTTACTGATAGCGTTATTCATACTGTAATTAATGTTACTGATATTAGTGCTATTGTATTTTAATGTTACTGATGTTGGTGTTACTGTATTTTAATGTTACTGATGTTAATGTTATTGATGTTAATGATATTGATGTTGCAGTTAATGTTACTATTGTTAATGATATTAATGTTGCAGTTAATGTTTTTGATGTTGCAGTTAACGTTACTGATGTGAATGATAGTAATGTTGCCGTTATTGTTATTGTTGTTAATGTTACTAATGTTGCACTAAGGTGCGTGCAACAACGGCTCACACAACACAGGCGACACAGGCAACTCAGGTGACGTGAATTTAATTGTTACACCTCAGGTGAGGCACAGTGTAGCTCTCAACAGATATATATGTTTTAAACACAACAAGACACAATGTAGAGGAGAGACAGAACAGGACTGCGTGACACAGAGCCTCGGTGTCATAAACAGAACGGAGGTGTCACAGAACAAGTTTGCGTGACATAGAACCTGTGTCATAAACAGAACGGAGGTGTCACAGAATAGAACTGCGTGACACAGAACAACGGTGCCATAAACCAGGGTCATGAAAAAGCAATGAGAAAAGCAACAAGAGTAATGCCTTCTAGTGAAGGAGGAGGAGAGGAGAGATGGAGGAGGGAGGGGAGAATAGATGGGGGTCGTAGGAGAACAGAGGGAAAGGGATGAAAAATGGGAAGGAGATGTAATGAATGAGGAGGGAGACCAGGAAAAGATGGAGTGTAAGGTAAAGAAAGGAGGTAAGAAAGTCAGGGGTTGAAGAAGGGTATAGAAGATGGGGAAGGAGAAGGCAGAAGAGAGAATGCAACATGAAAGAGAGGAGTGGAAGGAGTGGGTGAGCAAAGTGGAGGAA
>WNWK01006482.1:0-105338 GCA_009830355.1 Cherax destructor
AAATAGAACTCTGTGAACCCTTAACTAACATTTTTAACCTATCTCTTCAAACAGGTGTAGTGCCGGATACGTGGAAGATAGCTAATGTAATTCCTATTTTTAAAGCAGGGGACAAGTCGTTACCATCAAATTACCGCCCAATAAGTCTAACATCAATTGTAGGCAAATTACTAGAGTCGATTATAGCTGATAAAATAAGAAGCCATCTCGATAGGCATAATTTGATTAATGATACTCAGCATGGATTCATCAGGGGCCGTTCCTGCCTAACTAATTTATTAACTTTTTCAGTAAGGCTTTTGAGGCAGTTGATAATGATAAAGAATTCGATATCGTTTATTTGGATTTTAGTAAGGCTTTTGATAGAGTACCACATCAGAGACTGTTAAAGAAAGTGGCTGCTCATGGCATTGGGGGAAAAGTGTTGTCATGGATCGAGTCATGGCTCACCAATACGAAGCAGAGGGTGTGCATAAATGGGGTTAAATCGGAGTGGGGATCTGTAACAAGTGGCGTTCCTCAGGGATCGGTTTTGGGCCCGTTGTTGTTTATAATATATATAAATGACCTTGACGAGGGAATTTCTAGTGATATGAGCAAATTCGCTGATGACACGAAGATAGGTAGGATAATCGATTCAGACGTAGATGTCAGTGAACTACAGGAGGATTTAGACAAACTCAATTCCTGGTCAGAAAAATGGCAGATGCAGTTCAATGTAGATAAATGCAAAGTTCTAAAGCTCGGGAGTGTCCATAACCCAAGCACTTATAAGTTAAATAACGTAGAACTTAGCCATACAGATTGCGAGAAGGACTTGGGGGTGATGGTAAGCAGCAACCTTAAACCAAGACAGCAATGCCTAAGCGTACGTAATAAGGCAAATAGATTACTGGGATTTATATCAAGAAGTGTTAGCAACAGAAGTCCAGAGGTTATATTACAGCTTTATACATCATTAGTAAGGCCTCACCTAGATTACGCAGCTCAGTTCTGGTCTCCATATTACAGAATGGACATAAATTCGTTAGAAAACATTCAGCGTAGAATGACTAAATTAATACATAGCATTAGAAATCTTCCTTACGAAGAAAGATTGAAGACCCTTAAATTACATTCACTTGTAAGACGTAGAATGAGGGAGACATGATCGAGGTATACAAGTGGAAAATGGGTATTAACAAAGGGGATATAAATAAGGTCTTGAGGATATCTCTCCAAGAGAGAACCCGCAATAATGGATTCAAGTTAGATAAGTTTAGATTTAGAAAGGATATAGGAAAGTATTGGTTTGGAAATAGGGTAGTTGATGAGTGGAACAGTCTGCCTAGTAGGGTTATTGAAGCAAGGACCTTGGGTAGTTTTAAATTTAGGTTGGATAAATTCATGAGTGAAAGGGGTTGGATTTGAGTGGAATTGCACATGAGTAAATAAAATTATCAAAGCTTATTTCTTGGGTAGCATTGAAAATTAGGTTGAACAAATATTCTGTTAGTGGGATGGAATGTGAAGGACCTGCCTGGAATGGGCCAACAGGCCTGCTGCAGTGTTCCTCCTTTCTTATGTTCTTATGTTCTTATGTAGTAGTGAGGACCTGACTAGCAGGTATAGATCAGCAATATACATCTTTAGGAAGAAGGGTGGGAACCCTGTCATATGTGATATTTTGCCAAGGAGAGGAGTTGGAAATGAATGGATGTCCATGGCAATTGGTGTCAATTGCTGGCTGGACAAATACTGTAAGGAAAATGCAGTAATATTCATTGACAACTGAGACCTTTTCTATGGCATAAATGACATGCCAGGGATGGGGTTCACTTATCTAGGTATGGGGTGGGGGCACTGGTAACTGCAGTGGAGGGAGCTGTTATGACTTTAAACTAGAAAAAGTTAGTGGTATGGTTTTAAGGGGGAAACCAGTGAAGTCCCAGTGTAGTAATATTATGAGTTCTAGGGAAACTAGTAATAGGTAGAATAAGGTGGATACTGGAAAGCCAGTGGCACTAGATGACAAGGACAGTAATAGGTATAGTGGAAAAACAGAAATGAGCAGGAAGAGTAAAGAGAAAGGAGGGTCTTTAAATATATATTATAGTAATTGTCGTAGTGCTGGAATAAGATGGACGAGTTGAGATTAGTTGCTAGTGCAGGAATCATTGATGTATTTGCAATAACTGAGACGTGGTTTAATTCGAAAAATCGGGACATGCCTGCTTACTGTCACATTCAGGGTTTTAAATTGTTCCAAGTAGACAGAAGTATCGGAAAGGGGGGTGGGGTGGCACTCTATGTCTGAAATAATACATACAGAGTCTGTCTGGATAGAATTTTCAGAGGGGTGTGAAAATTTGATTTTAGGCGTGATATATCGTCCTCCAAACTTAGATAGGGAACAAGGGAGACTACTTTGGGAGGAAATTGTTAAGGCCACAAGGCACGATAACGTAGTAATTCTAGGTGACTTTAACTTTAGTCAGATTGATTGGAATTTCTTGACAGGGAATTTTGAATCTAACGACTTTTTAGAAGTAGTTCAGGATTGTTTTTTGAAGCAGTTTGTGACAGAACCTACAAGGGGAAATAACCTACTTGATTTGGTTCTGGCAAACAAGGAAACCCTTGTTAATAATTTAGAAATTACAGAGGAACTCGGCACAAGCGACCACAATTCAATTACCTTTAGCATTGAATGGATGTATGATAGTAGGGATAATTTAGTAACGGTCCCAGATTCTCGCTTAGAAGATTACAAAGGGCTTAGAGAACACTTATAAGAACATAAGAAAGGAGGAACATTGCAGCAGGCCTGTTGGCCCATACTAGGCAAGTACTTCACAATCCATCCCACTAACAGAATATTTGCTCAACCCAATTTTCAATGCTACCCAAGAAATAAGCTTTGATAATTCTATTTACTCATGTGCAATTCCCACTCAAATCCAACCCCTCTCACTTGCGAAACTGCAAGCACTAGGAGTCTCTGTCTCTGCACTATGCATCCTCAGTGATTACCTTCAAAACAGATACCTAAGAGTAGTTCTCAATGGGGCAGAGTCAACAAGACACTCTTTTGGTGCAAGTTGCTCACAAGTAAGTGTCTGAGCCATTATGGAATGTCTGCTTGTGAAGAAACAAGTCTGGCTTTAGGTTGGTGTATTTAATTCTATATTTTAAATGCCCCTAGACAAGGCTTTTACCCCTAGGTGCTAGCATTTATTTGCGTAACATTTTAAATGAGTTACATCTTGTCACATGTTCTAGTCAAGTGATCTTGTCACATGGTGCAGTCAAGTGGTCTTGTCATATTGTCCAGTCAAGTGGTCTTGTCACATGGTCCAGTCAAGTGACCTTGTTACGTCGTCCAGTCAAGTGACCTTGTCACGTCGTAAAGTGAAGTGACCTTGTCATGTCGTCAAGTGAAGTGTGGTGCCTATGCTAACCTTCCTATGGTGTAGAAATATACCTAGTTGGATGAATCTTATTGAAGCTAGCTGGCCTAGTGGCTTACGCGACGGTCTAGAGTTTTGAGACTCTCTGACCGCGGGTTCGAACCCCACCCGTGGTATGGTTTGAAGTGACCTTGTTACGTCGTCCAGTCTAGTGACCTTGTCACGTCGTCCAGTCTAGTGACCTTGTCACGTCGTCCATTCAAGTGACCTACAAACATTCGTGATAAGGAAAATAAATATATTTGTGTTTTTCGTTTTTATTTTGTTCTAATATTTTCATTCTCTTCATCACTTTTTCTCTTTCACACAATTTTGCTCTCTCTCTCTCTCTCTCTCTCTCTCTCTCTCTCTCTCTCTCTCTCTCTCTCTCTCTCTCTCTCTCTCTCTCTCTCTCTCTCTCTCTCTCTCCTTCCATCTTTTTTTTTACACAGGATTTGACAAGGTTAGAATTCCTAACTTTATTGACAAGCTAAGAGCTGTTACCTACAACAGCTCATTTGAAAGCATTTTTATTGTAATGAAACATACAAGTAGGGAACAGGATAAAGTTAGAGCCATCTGTGGGCCATCATTTTTATTTGATCAACTGACTTTATCTCGTTGACATCATTATGCTCTACGAATGTGTTCCAGACTCGTGTCATCCTGGGGATAAATGAACTCAGATGAAGTGATGTTCTGGAGAAGGGTACAGTGGAAAAATAAACACATAAGCAGTATAATGTGATCCTTTATTGACAACGTTTCGCCCACGCAGTGGGCTTTATCGAGTCACAGACAGATCTACCTGGAAAAAGAGTAACATGAGTGGGTACAGCCAGAGTGAAGTTGCTGCTTCCTGCCCGTCTTGTGGTATAGAAACTTGTTTCTCGCTGTCCTGGAAGTTGAGCCAAGTTTGGTACTTTGACAATGTTGGCCTTGTACATAACAGTAAGGCCGACCACATCCCTTCTGTGTTGAAGGCTCTGCTGAAATGAAAGATCTATCCAGGCTGGGTCCAGGTGAGAGATGAAATGACTTGCTCTGTTCTCTACTCTGCCAAGCAGTCGCAGATGAGAGATTGGGGGGGGGGCAGGCAAACAAAGAAAGTGGAGCATACTCATGATGTGAGCGTACTTGTGCCTCATACAGAATCTTGCAATCCCAACTGTCAAGCAGATGCGAGATACGTCGAGGTGCTGTAAGCTTCTTGGCTGCCTTGTTTGCAAGATTTACAACGTGGTTATTCATGGTCAATTTGGAGTCAAATTTCACCACAAGGATATCAACTTCTTCCCCAGGTACCAACACTCTCTCATTCATACTTACTACTGCTCCGGCATTACCATCATGGTGCCTAGAGACCATCATCATTAGTGTTTTCTCAGGTGCAAATGTTACCTGCCATCGGTTTCCCCAAGCTGATATAGCTCTTAGCTGGTGATTGATGTAGCTTAGAGCATCTGGCATTTCTTCTCTTGATAAGTAAATGTCGGAGTACAGTCATTTGCATATGCATGGGATTCTGGGATAAGATGAAGAAGGTCATTTAAGTAGACATTCCAAAACAATGGTCCAAGCACACTTCCTTGTGGAACACTTGCCCCAATAGGATGTCTTGCTGATTCTGTTTCATTGAGAACTACCCTTAGAGATCTACCATGAAGGTAATCACCGAGGAGACGTAGCGTAGAGCCTGCAATTCCCACTGCTTGCAGTTTTGCCAAGAGGCCCTGGTGCCACACTCGGTTGAAAGCACCAGCAATGTCCAGTGCTACCACACAGCTGACTTTGGATTCATCCAGTGACTTGTGCCATTTAGTGGAGAGGTTTAACAACAGATCAGCAGCACAGTAACCTTTCCAGAAGCCATATTGACGGTCACAAAATAGTGAGTGGTAATCAAAAAACTCTGTCATTTGTCTTGAAATTATTGTCTCAAGGATCTTTCCAGTGATTGACAGGAGTGACACTGGTCTGTAGCTGCTGATTTCTGCTCTGTTCTTCTTTTTTGTGAACAGGGACTACATTTTCCTCTCTCTCTCTCTCTCTCTCTCTTCTCTCTTCTCTCTCTCTCTCTCTCTCTCTCTCTCTCTCTCTCTCTCTCTCTCTTCTCTCTCTCTCTCTCTCTCTCTCTCTCTCTCTCTCTCTCTCTCTCTCTCTCTCTCTCTCTCTCTCTCTCTCTCTCTCTCTGCAATTCAACCCTAAGAGGGAGGTGCCCTCATGCACGTGAAGAGCTCTTGATTTGAGGACCTGGAGCATCCATTCACTTCCTAGGATACGGTTTGACTGCCTCTCATTAGGTCATGCCCTTCAAGCTCAATAACCTCTGCGAGAGTAGAGCTCCAGTGTAATAATAATAATAGTTTGCTGGACTACGTATTGGTAGATAAAAGACTGTTGGGTAGACTTCAGGATGTACATGCTTGTAAAGGGGCAAAACATATATCATATAACTTTTTAGTTGTAGCTACAGTGAGAGTAAAAGGTAGATGGGATACAAGGAAAACAGAAGCAGCAAGTAAGAGAGAGATGAAGGTTTATAAACTAAAGGAGGAGGCAGTTAGGGTAAGATATAAACAACTGTTGGAGGACAGATGGGCTAGTGTGAGTATAGGCAATGGGGTAGAAGAGGTATGGGGCAAGTTTAAGAATATAGTGTTAGAGTGTTCAGCAGAAGTTTGTGGGTACAGGAAAGAGGGTGCGGGAGGGAAGAAGGCCGATTGGTGGAATGATGATGTAAAGAGAGTAGTAAGAGAAAAAAGTTAGCAGATGAGAGTTTTTTACAAAGTAGAAGTGATGCAAGGAGGGAGGAGTATATAAGGAGAAAAATAGAGGTTAAGAGAGTGGTGAAGCAATGTAAAAAGAGAGCAAATTAGAGAGTGGGTGAGATGTAATCAAGAAATTTTGTTCAAAATAAGAACAAGTTTTGGAGTGAGATTAATAAGTTGAGAAAGCCTAGGGAACGAATGAATTTGTTAGTTAAAACACAAGATAAGAGTTATTAAACGGGGAGTTAGAGGTATCGGGAAGGAGGGAATATTTCGAGGAATTGTTAAATGTTGATGAAGATAGGGAAGCTGTGATTTCGTGTATAGGGCAAGGAGGAATAACATCTCATAGAAGTGAGGAAATAATCAGTTGTGAGTGTGGGGAAAGTACGTGGGGCAGTGGGTAGAATGAAAGGGGACAAAGCAGCTGGGATTCATTGGATAAAGATAGAAAGGTTAAAAGCAGGTGGGGATATAGTTTTGAAGTGGTTAGTGCTTATATTTAATAAATGTATGGAAGAGGGTAATTACTTAGGGATTGGCAGAGAGCATACATAGTTCCTTTGTATAAAGGCAAAGGATGCAAAAGACAGGGTAAAAATTATAGAGCAATAAGTCTATTGAGTATACCTGGTAAAGTGTATGGTAGAGTTATTTTTGAAAGAGTTAAGAATAAGATGGAGAGCAGGATAGCAAATGAACAAGGAGGCTTTAGGAAGAGTAAGAGGTGTGTAGACCAAGTGTTTGCAGTGAAACATATAGTTGAACAGTATTTAGATAAGGGTAAAGAGGTTTTTGTGGCATTTATGGATTTGAAAAGGCGTATGATAGGGTGGATAGGGGGGGGCAATGTGGCAGGTGATGCAAATGTATGGAATAGGAGGTAGATATTGAAAGCAGTGAAGTCTTTACGAGCATAGTGAGGCTCAGGTTGTAGCATATAGGCGAGAG
Source organism: Cherax destructor (assembly GCA_009830355.1). Classification (NCBI taxonomy): domain Eukaryota; kingdom Metazoa; phylum Arthropoda; class Malacostraca; order Decapoda; family Parastacidae; genus Cherax; species Cherax destructor. The sequence continues at coordinate 7,151 of WNWK01006482.1, forward strand.
GTAGATTATTTCTCAGAAACAGTAGGCCTCAGACAGGGATATGTGATGTCACCATGGTTGTTCTATATATTTATAGATGGAGTTGTAAGAGAAGTGAAAGTTCGGGTGTCGGCAAGAGGTGTGGGGTTAAAAGATGAAGAATCTATCACAAAGTGGGAGTTATCACAGTTACCCTTTGCTAATGACACTGTGCTTTTGGGAGATTCTGAATAAAAGATGCAGAGGTTGGTTGATGAGTTTGGTAGGGTATGTAAAAGAACGAAATTAAAAGTGAATATAGGACAGAGTAATGTGATGAGGATAACAAAAAAAAATAGGTAACGGAAGATTGGATATTAGATTGGAGGGAGAGAGTATGGAGGAGGTGAATGTATTCACATATTTGGGAATGGATGTGTCAGCTGATGGGTGTATGAAGGATGAGGTGAATCATAGAATTAACGAGGGAAAAAAGTTGAGTGGTGCACTGAGGAGTATGTGGAGAGAAAGAATTTTATCCACAAAGGCATAGAGGGGAATGTATGAGAGTATAGTTATACCAACGCCCTTGTATTGGTGTGATGTATTGGTGGTGAATGTTGCAACAGGAGAAGGCTGGAGGCAGTGGTGATGTCATGTCTGAAGGCAATGTGTGGTGCGAATATAATGCAGAGAATCCGTAGTTTGGAGATTAGGAGGAGGTGATTACGAAAACTATTATCCAGAGGGCTGAGGAGGGTTTTTTGAGATGGTTTGGACATGAATATCAGGAAAAGTTGGTAGATGGATCTATAACTTCCTGACAAATAGAACACAAAGAGTAATAGTAAACAGAGTAAAGTCCCAGGCAGCCAGGGTGAAAAGCTCTGTTTCACAAGGCACAGTACTCGCTCCCATTCTATTCCTCATCCTCATTTCTGACTTAGACAGAGATGTAAACCGTAGCTTCGTGTCTTCCTTTGCGGATGACACCCGGATTGCCATGGCAGTGACCTCCATTGAAGACACTGCAAAACACCAAGCGGACATCAACCAAATCTTCAAATGGGCCACTCAAAACAATATGAAGTTCAACGAAGAGAAATTTCAACTATCTCAGATATGGAAAACTTGAGGAAACAAAAAATGTATCAAGGTATACGACAAATTCTAACCATACAATAGAGCGAAAAAGAAATGTGAAGGACTTGGGAGTGATAATGTCAGAGGATCTCGCCTTTAAAGACCACAACTATGTATCTACCTCATCGGCTAGGAAAACGAAAGGATGGATAATGAGAACCTTCGAAACTAGGGACACCAAGCTCTTGATGATTCTCTTTAAGTCACTTGTTCTCTCTAGGCTGGAATACTTCTGTACACTAACTTTCACATCACACTTAAGTACGATAAAACACCTAAATTACTGGGAACGGTTGAAAGTCCTTGATCAGTATTCCCTGGAACGCAGGCGAGAGAGATACATGATAATATACACTTGGAAGGTCCTGGAGGGATTGGTACCAAACTTGCACACGAAAATCACTCCCTATGAAAGCAAAAGACGGCAGGAGATGCAACATTCCCCCGATGAAAAGCAGGAGCACCACGAGTACACTGAGAGACAACACCATAAGTGTCCGGGGATCAAGACTGTTCAACTGCCTCCCAGCATTATTAGGGGGATTACCAATAGACCCCTGGCTGTCTTCAAGAAGGCACTGGACAGGCACCTAAAGTCAGTACCTGACCAACCGGGCTGTGGTTGGTATGTCCGTTTGCGTGAGGCCGGCAGTAACAGCTTGCTTGACCAGACCCTGATCCACCATGAGGCCTGGTCTCAGACCGATCCGCGGGGGCGTTGATCCCCGAAACTCTCTCCAGGTAAACTCCAGGCACTGTAGAGAGGATGGAAGGAATAAGAATGAATTCGAGTGTATAAATCTGCAGTGGAGGGAAGGCGGGGTAGGGGTCAGCCTAGGAAATGTTAGAGGGAGTGGTAAAGTAGGCTTTGTCTGCGAGGGGCTTGGACTTCGAGCAAGCGTGCATGAGCGTGATAGGAACAAATCGAGACTAATGGTTTTTACACTCCAACGTGCTGTTGGAGTGTAAGCAAGGTAACATTTATGAAGGGATTCGGGAAACTGGCAAGCCGGAGTTGATTCCTGGAGATGGGAAGTACAGTGCCGGCACTCTGAAGGAGGGGTGTTAATGTTACAGTTTTATAACTGTAGTGTAAGCAAGACAGTGGTAGTGGAGAAGGCCGATGTGTTAATAATAATAATAAAATATTATTATTATTTTATTTATTATTATTATTATTATTATTATTATTATTAATATTTAAATTATTATTATTACTACTTCTACTATTGTTATTACTATTATTATTATTATTATTATTATTATTATTATTACTATCATTATTATTATTACTATTATAAAATAACAAATACCCGATAAAAAAAATGGAAGAGGGCAGCAGAACTAGTAGAATTTGAGCCATGTAAGACGACGATAACATGATGATAACTATCGTTAAATTGATATTAATCTAGATTTTTTTCTATGCTTAAAATAACAGAATAAACCCCAGAAAACAACATTAATAAAATGTTTGAAGACCAAAACAAGATAACATCAACGTAACATTAAGCAATCGTTCAGTCACCCATCAGTCACCCAAAGAAAACGGGGTACCCAGTGGGCTAGCACTCACCTGCTAATCACCCACCATCAAGATTGATGGACTGAACACATCGACTCCAGGCCGAGGGACTGATTACCTCAAACTCCTCCTCTCCTTACAACTTTCTACTTTGTATTGGACTGATGAAGCCACTGTGTGGCGAAACGTTTCCTCAATAAAGATACCCAAATGTTGCATATGTGTCTAATTTATAACTTGTCGGTTCTCTGAACCATTCATCTACATCTGCACTCTGAAGGAGGGGTGTAAAGCACCCCTCTGGCAAGACAGTGATGGAATGAATGACGATGAAAGTTTTCTTTTTCGGGCCACCCTGCCTTGGTGGGAATCGGCCGATGTGTTTATAAATAAAAAGAAAAACACATTATAAACACTGTGTGTATATATACACATTCAGAGACAAGCTGCCTGTCATCTGAGTTGCTTGCTGTGTCAGCATTAGTGAACACAAGTGGATGGTGGGTGATTAGCAGGTGAGTGCTATTCCACTGGGTACCCCGTTTTCTTTGGATGACTGATGGGTGACTGCTTGGTGAGCTGACTCCCGTTTTCTATTGACTAGCGAGTCTACCCATTCTCTTTGAATGAGCCTGGAGGGACGTATATATTCTGATTTATTTTGTAAAAACACTAGTTGTACAGCTTTTTTCGAAGGACCTTGGCTCTTAGACACTTATACACTGTAGTATAAGCCTTTGTAACACAATGTGGCCACTTATCCGTTTTGAAGGACCAAAACTGTGGTTAAATTACATTTGTAGAACACCAACAATTTGTAAAGGAACACAGGAAATACTGTACTTATCTTTGTTGCTGGGTCAGCTTTCTGCAGCTGCACCCAGAAAGCTCCTCTGATGTGACCCAGTGTGTTCTGTTCTACCGCCCCTTAGCTGTTAGGGACAAGTAAGTATAAAGTGAGTATGTGAATAATTGCCCCTGAGGAGCGTATAGCAATATACATTCAGTAACTGAATACTGAACTATGCTGGGTACTCACTGGGTATGATTTATCATACACCCAAGTTTCACCGGGTGTATGATAAATATGCCCAGAACATACATCATTTCCTAACTGCGCAGTCAATTGAACATATTAATGTCTAAGCAGACTAACCTGGGTATTTGTATCGGACCCTTAAGTATCATCCAGATAACAGCTGTCTTGATCGAAGAAGAAGTGTCTTTGAGGAATGTCACACATTCTAGTCTGGAACTTTGTTGTACTCACAATGTCACTATATGTTCTTCAATATTTATCTATTTGTTCATCTCACAGTAATTTCATAAGAAGCTGCACTCACTTCTTTATATTATTTAATTTGTGTAGATGGAGATTGTCAGTAAGGATGAGAATGCACTGATCTTTCGTTGTTTAGGTCAATGCACACGCTCGTATCAAGCTCCGCAGTCTGAAGTTTATTGCAATCTGATCTATGATGCCCTTCGCTGGCCCCAGCTTGCCCTGGCTCGCCCTGGGCGTCACCCAACACAAAGGAAGTGTCGATCAAGCACGTTTCTTTTGCTTGCCAAACTTCTACAGGAAGCAATGCAGAATGCTTGATTTCTTGATGTCTGGGCTTAGACGACTGTGTATGCTATCTTTAACATGGTACTAAAGTGAGTGTAGGATTTTCTTAATTTTCCTACTACTGTAAGAGATCGATTGTCTCTCATTAACCCATCCTACTTGCAACAGTGGTCAGGCGTGACGTATCTTACAAGGAAGTGGCGTGTCTAGTGACTGGTACACCTGCTTCCAATTACTTGATGCAGTAGCAAACAAGATGTCACTGCCCCTTCTGAGAGGGCTGGACCCCTCAGTTGAAAGGGCTGAAGGGGCCAATACCTCCCCTCCTGGAGAAATTTCTCCACAAAACCACTGCTAACTTAATATATTAATCTTGAAAATATTGCAAATAAGTTGTGAAGAAATACATGGGTAAAGAAATCTACCCCTGCTGTGTTTGCCTTGCCCTTGTCTTTCCCTGTTGATCGATGAATATTGCTGACTTTGTTAACGGCCGGGTGCCACAATGCAACGTGATAACATCAAGAGAACGTTAAGAAGACATCAGCATATCGTGATCTTACGAAAGATGTCTTCCAGATAATCATCAAGACAACTTTTGATAATATAAAGACAACATCAATGTATAATGACGACTTCAAGAAATAACAAGAGTAGTTTTTTTAGAGGATAGAGTGAGATTAAGTTGCAAAATATACAAACTTTTATTTAGAGACGGAAATTAGGCAGAGAGGCCTCAGTATTATATTAAGAAGGATCAGCAGCCTAAGCACCAGCAGCAGCACCAGCAGCACTATCAGAAGTAGCAACAGCTGTAAGGGCGCTAGGTTTAGCAGCAACATTGGCAACGTCAGCAAGAATACTAGCAGCAATTGGAGCAACAACATTAGTATCACAATTAAGAACAACCCTTGAAACAGCAACAGCAGCAACATTAGCAGCAATAGCAGCATCAACAACATCACTACTGTAGGAGAAAAAGAACGGCTTTACAGTAACAGCAACTACAACAGGAGCAACAGCAGTGTAATAGCTTTAGTATTAGCAATACCAACATTAACAATATCAGCAAAGGTAACAACAACAGCAACTGCAGCAGAAACAGAAGCAACAGTATCAGCCACAGCAGAAACAGCAGCAGAAGCAGAAGCGTCAACAGCAGCTGCAGAACCATGGGTTTGTGAGAGCAAGTGAAAGTGAGTGTTGGTAGCAAGTGAAAGTGAGTGTTGGTAGCAAGTGAAAGTGAGTGTTGGTAGCAAGTGAAAGTGAGTGTTGGTAGCAAGTGAAAGTGAGTGTTGGTAGCAAGTGAAAGTGAGTGTTGGTAGCAAGTGAAAGTGAGTGTTGGTAGCAAGTGAAAGTGTTGGCAGCAAAGTTGGAAAGGTGTCATAAAAATTGCAAAATATAAACAGAAAAAAAGAAACTTTAGGGAGGAATAAAGTAGAGTTGAAAAATAAGAGAACAGGGAAGGGGAGAAGAAAATGTGGAAGGGTAGAGGAGAAGGATGTATTAATAAATCAGACGACGATTACCAAAAGCAAAGAAAGAAGAAGAGAGAATACATTTGATATAGAAAGAAAACGACGATACGATGTACACTAAGAGGATGAAGATGGGCAGAGTAAAAGAGTGAGTGGTGAAACCACTCAATCAGCGGGTTCTACCTTATTACCAGGATAGTACAAGGTCCTGCCTAGTGACAAGGACAATAGGTCATTCCAAGTGACTAGGACTGGGATTAACGAACACGGTTTTTTTTTATGTTTTGAATTTTCGTTGATGAACCAAACAAATAATAACGCGGAGAACAATAACGAATCATATTTGTAGTCGCCTCTATTGTCATTGTGAAGAGAAGTGTCTCTCACTAACACGAGACTTTTCTTGAATTTGATATGAAATGACTTGTATTTTAGTGAGAGACAAAACTTCATGGGGTTCATAATAATCCACGTCACTAGTATCCCTCTTAATTAAAATTGCTTTACTTAATGTGGAAAGGAGCAAGGGTTAACCAGAGGGAGGTATGTACTAAACAAACACTTAGGAATCATCGAATGCTCCTCTGGATACAAGATCAACCAAGTTATCTCCCAGATTACAGATCTCTAGCTTGCCTTTTCTGTATCCATATGCTCCTGCGCTACCGTTCAAAGGAATGATATGGGGTGGATAATAAATCAGTCGATTCGGCGGCAAAATCCAAAAATTAAATCTTTTGTTCTCTCCACCTACATAGGCAACTGTATATAAACATGGTAATGGCAATTTCAGATATTTCAGCCAACTGGAGACTGCAGCTTTAACACTCAGCGCCTCCACCTAGACATCTATATATCAACTTGAAAGGTTAAAATTTTAAATGAAAAATATTTCTTCGAGCTGTACTTTGACCTCCAAAATTTCTCCAAGATGGGTAATGCTACAGAAGGCCTTACTTTTATACTAGTTGCCTTACTTCTATACTAGTTGCCTTACTTTTATACTAGTTGCCTTACTTTTATACTAGTTGCCTTACTTTTACACTAGTTGTCTTACTTTTACACTAGTTGCCTTACTTTTATACTAGTTGCCTTACTTCTATACTAGTTGCCTTACTTTTATACTAGTTGCCTTACTTTTATACTAGTTGCCTTACTTTTATACTAGTTGCCTTACTTTTACACTAGTTGTCTTACTTTTACACTAGTTGCCTTACTTTTATACTAGTTGCCTTACTTCTATACTAGTTGCCTTACTTTTATACTAGTTGCCTTACTTCTATACTAGTTGCCTTACTTTTATACTAGTTGCCTTACTTTTACACTAGTTGCCTTACTTTTACACTAGTTGCCTTACTTTTATACCAGTTGCCTTACTTTTATACTAGTTGCCTTACTTCTATACTAGTTGCCTTACTTTTATACTAGTTGCCTTACTTTTATACTAGTTGCCTTACTTTTACACTAGTTGCCTTACTTTTACACTAGTTGCCTTACTTTTATACTAGTTGCCTTACTTTTATACTAGTCTTACTTTTATGCTAGGTGCCTTACTTTTATAATAGTTGCCTTACTTTTATACTAGTTGCCTTACTTTTATACTAGTTGTCTTACTTTTATACTAGTTACCTTACTTTTATACTAGTTGCCTTACTTTTATATTATTTGCCTTACTTTTATGCTAGTTGCCTTACTTTTATACTAGTTGCCTTACTTTTATACTAGTTGCCTTACTTTTATACTAGTTGCCTTACGTTTATGCTAGTTGCCTTACTTTTATGCTAGTTGCCTAACTTTTATGCTAGTTGCCTTACTTTTATACTAGTTGCCTTACTTTTATGCTAGAGTCCTTACTTTAATGCTAGTTGCCTTACTTTTACACTAGTTGTCTTACTTTTATACTAGTTGCCTTACTTTTATACTAGTTGCCTTACTTTTATATTAGTTGTCTTACGTTTATGCTAGTTGCCTTACTTTTATACTAGTTGCCTGACTTTTATGCTAGTTGCCTTACTTTTATACTTCTTGCCTTACTTTTATGCTAGTTGCCTTACTTTTATGCTAGGTGCCTTACTTTTATAATAGTTGCCTTACTTTTATAATAGTTGCCTTACTTTTATGCTAGTTCCCCTACTTTTATGCTAGTTGCCTTACTTTTATACTAGTTGCCTTACTTTTATACTAGTCTTACTTTTATGCTAGGTGCCTTACTTTTATAATAGTTGCCTTACTTTTATACTAGTTGCCTTACTTTTATACTAGTTGCCTTACTTTTACACTAGTTGCCTTCCTTTACCACTAGTTGCCTTACTTTTATACTAGTTGCCTTACTTTTATACTAGTCTTACTTTTATGCTAGGTGCCTTACTTTTATAATAGTTGCCTTACTTTTATACTAGTTGCCTTACTTTTATACTAGTTGTCTTACTTTTATACTAGTTGCCTTACTTTTATATTATTTGCCTTACTTTTATGCTAGTTGCCTTACTTTTATACTAGTTGCCTTACTTTTATACTAGTTGCCTTACATAAGAACATAAGAACATAAGAAAGGAGGAACACTGCAGCAGGCCTGTTGGCCCATTCTAGGCAGGTCCTTCACATTCCATCCCACCAACAGAATATTTGTTCAACCTAATTTTCAATGCTACCCAAAAAATAAGCTTTGATAATTTTATTTACTCATGTGCAATTCCCACTCAAATCCAACCCCTTTCACTCATGAATTTATCCAACCTAAATTTAAAACTACCCAAGGTCCTTGCTTCAATAACCCTACTAGGCAGACTGTTCCATTCATCAACTACCCTATTTCCAAACCAATACTTTCCTATATCCTTTCTAAATCTAAACTTATCTAACTTGAATCCATTATTGCGGGTTCTCTCTTGGAGAGATACCCTCAAGACCTTATTTATATCCCCTTTGTTAATACCCATTTTCCACTTGTATACCTCGATCATGTCTCCCCTCATTCTACGTCTTACAAGTGAATGTAATTTAAGGGTCTTCAATCTTTCTTCGTAAGGAAGATTTCTAATGCTATGTATTAATTTAGTCATTCTAAATTATACTAGTTGCCTTACGTTTATGCTAGTTGCCTTACTTTTATGCTAGTTGCCTTACTTTTATGCTAGTTGCCTTACTTTTATACTAGTTGCCTTACTTATATGCTAGAGTCCTTACTTTAATGCTAGTTGCCTTACTTTTACACTAGTTGTCTTACTTTTATACTAGTTGCCTTACTTTTATACTAGTTGCCTTACTTTTATATTAGTTGTCTTACGTTTATGCTAGTTGCCTTACTTTTATACTAGTTGCCTGACTTTTATGCTAGTTGCCTTACTTTTATACTTCTTGCCTTACTTTTATGCTAGTTGCCTTACTTTTATGCTTGTTGCCTTACTTTTATAATAGTTGCCTTACTTTTATAATAGTTGCCTTACTTTTATGCTAGTTCCCCTACTTTTATGCTAGTTGCCTTACTTTTATACTAGTTGCCTTACTTTTATACTAGTCTTACTTTTATGCTAGGTGCCTTACTTTTATAATAGTTGCCTTACTTTTATACTAGTTGCCTTACTTTTATACTAGTTGTCTTACTTTTATACTAGTTGCCTTACTTTTATACTAGTTGCCTTACTTTTATATTATTTGCCTTACTTTTATGCTAGTTGCCTTACTTTTATACTAGTTGCCTTACTTTTATACTAGTTGCCTTACTTTTATACTAGTTGCCTTACGTTTATGCTAGTTGCCTTACTTTTATGCTAGTTGCCTTACTTTTATGCTAGTTGCCTTACTTTTATACTAGTTGCCTTACTTTTATGCTAGAGTCCTTACTTTAATGCTAGTTACCTTACTTTTACACTAGTTGTCTTACTTTTATACTAGTTGCCTTACTTTTATACTAGTTGCGTTACTTTTATATTAGTTGTCTTACGTTTATGCTAGTTGCCTTACTTTTATACTAGTTGCCTGACTTTTATGCTAGTTGCCTTACTTTTATACTTCTTGCCTTACTTTTATGCTAGTTGCCTTACTTTTATGCTAGTTGCCTTACTTTTATAATAGTTGCCTTACTTTTATGCTAGTTCCCCTACTTTTATGCTAGTTGCCTTACTTTTATACTAGTTGCCTTACTTTTATGCTAGTTGCCCTACTTTTATGCTAGTTGCCTTACTTTTATACTAGTTGCCTTACTTTTATAATAGTTGCCTTACTTTTATGCTAGTTGCCCTACTTTTATGCTAGTTGCCTTACTTTTATACTAGTTGGCTTACTTTTATGCTAGTTGCCTTACTTTTATGCTAGTTTCCTTACTTTTATGCTAGTTGCCTTACTTTTATAATAGTTGCCTTACTTTTATGCTAGTTGCCATACGTTTATGCTAGTTGCCTTACTTTTATAGTAGTTGCCTTACTTTTATGCTAGTTGCCTTACTTTTATGCTAGTTGTCTTACTTTTATAGTAGTTGCCTTACTTTTATGCTAGTTGCCTTACTTTTATGCTAGTTGCCTTACTTTTATAGTAGTTGCCTTACTTTTATGCTAGTTGCCTTACTTTTATAGTAGTTGCCTTACTTTTATGCTAGTTGCCTTACTTTTATGCTATTTGCCTTACTTTTATGCTAGTTGCCTTACTTTTATGCTAGTTGCCTTGAGGAAGATGTGGATAAAAACTTACTCATGTTTTTTGTTTCTTTTAATACTTCTCTGCACACTTCCTCTTGATGAATTAGACACCTGTGTGCCACTTAGGCATCTTTACTGTGGAAACGTTTCGCCAACCAGTGGTTTCCTCAGTCCGATACTGTTAAAGATCAGGAGTATGAGGTAATCAGTCCCTCAGCCTGGAGTTGATGTGATCAGTCCATAACATAAGCGCGGAGTAGGAACTTATATACTGTAGACAGGTGAGGTGAAGCAGACGTAGACGGTGTCACCTTGGACAAATTCAGAGGTGGAAGTAGGTCATGCCTATAGGTTAGGCAAGCGCAGAATTCCCTGTGTCAAGATCCCAAGATGTTGCTGTTCTGATGTAAATGTAGATGATAGTTCAGAGAACCGACAGGATGATGAATTAGATTAGACACTTGTTCAACACTTGGTTAGCTTTTCTGCGGAAAAGTTTTGTCAAGCAGTGGCTTCTTAGCACAAGTGCTGTACTCTTGTCAAGATTGATGGACTGATCACATCGACTCCAGGCTGAGGGACTTATTACCTCATATTCCTTCTCATCTTCAACAATTCTTCTCCGTATTGGACTGAGGAAGCCACTGGTTGGCGAAACATTTCCATAATAAAATATACCTAAGTGTTGCCTAAGTGTGTAATTCATTATCCTGATGAACCTTACCTAACCTGTCGGTTCTCTGAACCATTTATCTACACTACTTTTCTGCATCCATTCCGGAAGTGACGCTCTCCAACCCAACAACTTCATTTCTTTCTATTTACAGGAAGAATAAAGCTGTTAAATATGAAAAATTACCGACAGGGAGGATTTATCAAGTTGTAAAAAACGTCGATACTACTAGCTGTTCGATTTCAACCTAAAAAAAAACGCAAATTTATGGGAGAGAAGGTTGGCCGGAAATGGTTTTATGAAAGAGAGACAGACTGTAAAAAATTGTTCAAAGAGAAGGTCCAGGAAGCGGGCATCACATGTACGGCGAGAGACACACATCAGCATTTGCAGCTTAAGAAAGGTTGTCACGCCTCAGGAAGATTGTATACACAATGTATCAGACCAGTTATATATTATGGAGCACTGGCATGGAGTCTCTACTTGATAAAGCGTATTCAAATTATTAAAAAAGGTCCCAGGGTTTGCAGTCAGATTGAACCGGAAACTCTGGGGATGCTCTAATAAGTGAGACTAAAAGAACTGAACTATCTTAGACAAGACGAGGACAAGCTTAGACATGATTATAAGATATATGAATGGATATGTCGGACATGGACAGATTGGATGAATACTGACAAAGGTACAAATAGAAACTAAAAAGGCAGAATAGCTATAAAGAATGTTAGAAAATACTTATTGAGTCTTAAGTTGGAATGAATTTAACAAAAAGTGGTGAAGAGAAATTCAATATACCTTCAAAAGCAAATAAAACAAAATCCAATAGAACAGCAATCGATACTAACATTCAGTACAGTTAAAAGGTTGGCCAGTCACAAATTGGTGAGCATAGATATACGAAAACGCCATTAAACTATAATGCAGTATCTATGACGTGCATACTATCAAAGAAAATGAAGCTAATAAGAATGAACGTGGTGAAGAAACTGAAGAAAATGGCTTTATAAACAACATTCAGCACACGGGAAAAGTACATCTTTCTAACGAACCTAATGGAGAAAACAAAGAAAGTTCTGAACTACAAGGCGATCAATACTGATCCACAGTCAAGAAGAGCAGGCAACGATTACGGCTATGTGCTCTATAGATCAAGGAATATTTAAGAGCAATGAGGAGAGAGATGCTTAGAGAGATGCGGAGACGAAAATCCATAAGGATTTCCACTATGTAAGTCACTTTTCCAGCTATGCGTGACCGATATGTCTGACGAAATATTCTTATTTATCTTTATTCGTATATGATGTAACTCGACATAGAATAAACATCGAATAAAATAGGATACTGCTTTAAGGTGACTTTGACACAGTGTATCTTGGCTCAGTCTGGTGGCTACTGGAGTTCAGCCTCAGCAAGTACGAAATATAGACTTAGAAAACAGAGCTGTAAACCTTAACCTTCGCTAAACAATGTACCAGGAATGCCATCCGAGGTGTATATCAGCATAATAGTATTCAGAAAATGCATAAATTTGTCATGAGATTAATCCAGGAGCTGAGGGGAATGATCTATGAGTAAAGACAAGTAGAAGTAGGCAATAAAGTATTAGATAATTGGAGAACCAGCACAGACATAATCACGGTGTTAAAATTGCTGGAAAAAACGCAACAGGGCAGACAGAAACAGACTTTTCAAAAAGCTTGAACCAGGAAAATGTAGCATGGAAACCATACCACGGGTGGGGTTCGAACCCGCGGTCAGAGAGTCTCAAAACTCCAGACCGTCCCGTAAGCCACTGGGCCAGCTAGCTTCAATAAGATTCATCCAACTAGGTATATTTCTACACCATAGGAAGGTTAGCATAGGCACCACTGTGTCCACAAATGCAAGTTTTTACAGATGAATCTCCAGCTAGCATGGCCGTGACGAACTCTAGCTCAAGTCCCCTTCGTCACGGCCATGCTAGCTGGAGATTCGTCTGTAAATACTTGCATTTGTGGACACAGTGGTGCCTATGCTAACCTTCCTATGGTGTAGAAATATACCTAGTTGGATGAATCTTATTGAAGCTAGCTGGCCCAGTGGCTTACGCGACGGTCTGGAGTTTTGAGACTCTCTGACCGCGGGTTCGAACCCGACCCGTGGTATGGTTTGTTTGCAATCGTGTCATTACGATTTTGTGAGTCATGTTGACGGCTTTGAAGGGGACTTGAGCTAGAGTTCGTCACGGCCATGCTAGCTGGAGATTCATCTGTAAAAACTTGCATTTGTGGACACAGTGGTGCCTATGCTAACCTTCCTATGGTGTAGAAATATACCTAGTTGGATGAATCTTATTGAAGCTAGCTGGCCCAGTGGCTTACGCGACGGTTTGGAGTTTTGAGACTCTCTGCCCGCGGGTTCGAACCCCACCCGTGGTATGGTTTGTTTGCAATCGTGTCATTACGATATCGTGAGTCATGTAGCATGGAAGAACGTTTAGACTCGAATGACTCACAGAGACATCATAAAGTGCTCATTACTCTTGAGTGTGGTCAATGTAGATCAATGTTCTTAATGAAAAGGAATAGGAAAGCCAATAAACAGTTTTACGAATAAGTTATCACACGGCAGAAGCAGCTAGGAATTAGTGTGATTAGTAATTGAAAAGTTGGCCCGGGAGCCATTGCTCGACTTCAGCAATCACAAATTATGATCATAAAAACAATAGTTATATTTTATTTACTATTATCAAAAGTAATATGGTGAAGATTTTGTCTTAAAGGAACACGACAATATTATCGGAGACGTGCACACTGGTGTTTGTTGCTTTCAAGTCAAGATATTGGTGGCTGGGGAATACTAAGTTTGTTTGCACCATCAGTACTAACTGGAACGAACTTCACCTTAGATATTCCTCGTGTTCGTGAAGGAGCACTTCAATCCCGAAGGAACATTTCTATTCGTTTCTAAACGAAGGTTTATTTCTAAAGACACTCCTCACTCCTACCAACATCTCTTAACTCCTAAAAGAACACCATGCTCTGGAAGGAACAACTTACTCGTGAAGGAACACTTCTCTTCAGTCCTACAGGAATGTTTTAATCCTGAACGAACAACTGACTTCCAAAGGAACACTTGTCTTTACCCTCAAATGAATAATTCACTCCTGAAGGAAGACTTCCCTCCTGAACGAACACTTTCCTCCGGATGGAACACTTCACTAGTGAAGAAACACTTCACTCCAAGTATAACACTTCATTCTGAAGGAACATTTTATTCCTGAAGATTTTCATTCCTTAAGGGAGACTTTACCCCTGTAGGAACATTTTACTCCTGAGGGAACATTTACCCTCCGGTGATCTCTGTTGCGGAGTAAAGCGTCTTATACACGCACGACCAACATTCTGAAGCAGCATCTCACTACTGTAAATAATCTTTACTGCCCAGGGAATACCTCACTCAAATGTGTAAATGTTACTAAAGCGGACAACAAACGTTTTCCAGAGGGAAATCACTCAACTGTTGAGATACCTCACATCTGGACGTAAATACATCTTTCCCAAAAGAGTCATTCCTCAATTAGCCTCTTATATTTCCTCGTCACGTATACGGCTTCAAGAAGACTCATTCCTCTTGCAGCCTCTCATATGTACCTGTTGGATAGATATTGGGTCTTAGGAAGAGTCATTCCTAATGCAGTTACCCGAAGCTCTTGGGAAGAAATTGAGCTTAAGAGTCATTTTTCTGCCGTTACTCATACCTTCCCTCACTCAACCTACCCTCCAATCACTCACCCTCCCATCACTCACCCTACCCTAACATCACTCACCCTACCCTCACATCACTCACCCTCCCATCACCCACCCTACTCAGACATCACTCACCCTACCCACACATCACTCACCCTACCCTCACATCACTCAGCCTCCCATCACTCACCCTACCCACAAATCACTCACCCTACCCTCACATCACTCACCCTCCCAACACCCACCCTACCCTCACATCACTCACCCTACCCTCACATCACTCACCCTACCTTCACATCACTCACCCTACCACACATCACTCACCCTACCCTCACATCATTCACCCTCCCATCACTCACCCTGCCCACACATCACTCACCCTACTCTCACATCACTCGCCCTACCCTCATATCACTTACCCTAACATCACCCACCCTCCCATCACTCACCCTACCCTCACATCACTCACCCTCCCATCACCCACCCAACACACCACACACCCTACCCTCACAACAATCACCCTCCCATCACCCACCCTACCCTCCCATCACCCACCCTACCCTCACATCACTCACCCTACCCACACATCACTCACCCTACCCACACTCCACTCACCCTACCCTCACGTCGTATTAATATTGGTAGAATTACCGACAATATGTTAAGTAAAAGGACACAAATGCAACTAATGTGCACTTATCACTGTTTCTAACACAGTTAAACAAAACAAAGGCAACTTTACCATCTCTGAAGTCTTGGCAAGAATCCTCCTGAAAACAGTAAACCCTGCCATCACATAGTCTCTCCTGCTAATACTACATAAAGGACCTCGCACAGGTGGAACACTGATACAGGTCTTCTCTAATCCAACCTCCAACAGAAATATTTGTCTAACCTATATTTTTGTGCTACCCAAGTAATTGCTTTCACCTTTTCCTCATGTGCAAGTTGATTATTCTACCATATTGTATTACTACTATTACTACAATTTATGTCTCTACTACCACCACCACCACTAGTATTACACCTCACCCTGAGCATATATATACCCTGTGTGTCCATGTATTGTTTGTAACCACTTGACAAAGCTCCTGGAGAGCGAAACGTTGCCACAATAAAATGTCACATTAGTTGCATTTGTGTCCTTTTACTTAACATACCCTGACATCACTCACCCTCCCATCACCCACCCTACCCTCTCATCACTCACCCTCCATTCTCCACACACACCACCCCTCTTTCCAAATCCACCCTTGCGATTCTGGTTTAAATAGCAACGCTCTTCTTGCCGAATAAGAAAAGCGAAAATTTGAGTGTGCAATAATTTGCAAACATTATTCTAAACCTAACGAAAAAACTATATTTCACTGTGTTTGTTTATTATCGAATTATTTAAAACTTATTTAAAATATATTTAGTTGGATTAGGCGTGTCGTATAAGGCAACTAAAATGCCGGGAGCAATGGGCTAGTAACCCCTTCTCCTGTACACATTTACTAAAAAAGAGAAGAAAAACTTTATAAAACTGGGATGTTTGAATGTGCGTGGATGTAGTCTGGATGATAAGAAAGAGATGATTGCTGATGTTATGAATGAAAAGAAATTGGATGTCCTGGCCCTAAGCGAAACAAAGCTGAAGAAGGTAGGTGAGTTTCAGTGGGGAGAAATGAATGGGATTAAGTCAGGAGTATCTGAGAGAGTTAGAGCTAAGGAAGGGGTAGCAATAATGTTGAAGGATCAGTTATAGAAGGAGAAGAGGGAATATAAATGTGTAAATTCAAGGATTATATGGATTAAAATAAGGGTCGGATGCGAAAAGTGGGTCATAATAAGCGTGTATGCACCTGGATAAGAGAGGAGAGAGAGAGATTTTGGGAGATGTTAAGCGAATGTATAGAAACTTTTGAACCAAGTGAGAGAGTAATTGTGTAGGGAACCTAAATGCTAAAGTAGGAGAAACATGTAGAGAGGGTGTGGTAGGTAAGTTTGGGGTGCCAGGTGTAAATGATAATGGTAGCCCTTTGATTGTACTTTGTATAGAAAGGGGTTTAGTTATAGGTAATACATATTTTAAGAAACATAGGAAAAATAACTATACAAGATATGATATAGGGCGTAATAACAGTAGTTTGTTGGACTACGTATTGGTAGATAAAAGACTGTTGAGTAGACTTCAGGATGTACATGTTTATAGAGGGGCCACAGATATATCAGATCACTTTTTAGTTGTAGCTAAAGTGGGAGTAAAAGGTAGATGGAATACAAGGAAAATAGAAGCAGTAAGTAAGAGAGAGGTGAAGGTTTATAAACTAAAAGAGGAGGCAGTTAGGGTAAGATATAAACAACTATTGGAGGAAAGATGGGCTAGTGAGAGTGTAGGCAATGGGGTCGAAGATGTATGGGGTGGGTAAAAGAATGTAGTGTTAGAGTGTTCAGCAGACGTTTGTGGTTACAGGAAAGTGGGTGCGGGAGCGAAGAAGAGCGATTGGTGGAATGATGATGTAATGAGAGTAGTAAGGGAGAAAAAGTTAGCATATGAGAAGTTTTTACAAAGTAGAAGTGATGCAAGGAGGGAAGAGTATATGAAGAGAAAAAGAGAGGTTAAGAGAGTGGTGAAGCAATGTAAAAAGAGAGCAAATGAGAGAGTGGGTGAGATGTTATCAACAAATTTTGTTGAAAATAAGGAAAGTTTTGGAGTGAGATTAATAAATATATATATATATATATATATATATATATATATATATATATATATATATATATATATATATATATACGTTCCTAGTGCTTTGCGTGTTTGATCTCGCTACTTCTATCATATACTATTTTATTTTAATTAATAATTCCAGGAATCTTCCACCAAGACAGACTTCATTTAAAAATAAAAGCGAAAATAATGAACTTTTAGAACATATCATGATTTTTTTTTTACTGATCATCTACATGCATGAGCTGTGGTGAGTCTTATTTATTATTGGGAAATAGCGTGATTGTCTGGGTTCCTCAGGTTCATAATTACTCTGAGTTAAATAGCGACAGTGCAGAGGCAAATGTAGGGTAAGGAGGACTCTCTAACTGCAGACGACAAGAAGTCGTTTTAATGGTAATTGCAAAATCATGTGATGGGGAGTTATGACTACCTTAACAAGAACAACACGTGAAGACCATGATGGTGTGTGTGTGTGTGTGTGTGTATGTGTGTGTGTGTGTGTGTGTGTGTGTGTGTGTGTGTGTGTGTGTGTGTGTGTGTGTGTGTGTGTGTGTGTGTGTGTGTGTGTGTGTGTGTGTACTTACCTAGTTGTACTCACCTAGTTGTGGTTGCAGGGGTCGATTCACAGCTCCTGGCCCCGCCTCTTCACTGGCCGCTTCTGGGTCACTCTCCCTGCGCCATGAGCTTTATCATACCTCTTCTTAAAGCTATGTATGGAATCTGCCTCCACTACAACGCTTCCCAAACTATTCCACTTCCCGACCACTCTCTGACTGAAGAAATACTTCCTAACATCCTGTGATCCATCTGAGTCTTCAACTTCCAACTGTGTCCCCTTGTTGCTGTGTCCCATCTCTGGAACATTCTGTCTGTCCACCTTGTCAATTCCTCTCAGTATCTTATATGTCGTTATCATGTCTTCCCTATCTCTCCTGTCCTCCAGTGTCGTCAGGTTGATTTCCCTTAACCTCTCCTCGTAGGACATACCCTTTAGCTCCGGGACTAGTCTTGTTGCAAACCTTTGCACTTTCTCTAGCTTCTTTACGTGCTTGGCTAGATGTGGGTTCCAAACTGGTGCTGCATACTCCAGTATGGGCCTAACATACACAGTGTACAGGATCCTGAACGATTATTTTTTAAGATGTCGGAATGCTGTTCCTAGGTTTGCTAGGAGCCCATGTGGTGCAGCAGTTATTTGGTTGATGTGCGCCTCAGGAGATGTCATGTCATGTAGGGGGTAAGGAATTTTGGGATAACTGGGGAATAAGAATATAACAGGGACAGTGAATATTACTATTCCACTCAAACACAGTTTATTATTAAATTAAGTCCTTGTACAATAATATATTTAGGAACAGGAGAACACTATTGGGTCTAGACAAATGGGGATTGTACATATAAGCGGGGAGACAGGGAATACAATTAACTGACGAAACAGAATATAACTTACAATATAGTCCAGAGGACAGTTCACCACTGGAACTCAGTCACACTTCTAGCCACAGGTCCCAAGACCTCCAACAGTCTCCTCCAGAGACTCTCCAGCAGCTCTCCCTCCCAGAGCTCTGCACACCAGCAGCCGCTCTGCTAGAATCTCGTGCCCAGAGCTCTGCACACAGGCCAGAGCTCTGCCCGAATGTCCCTCTCTAGTTGTTTCCTCGGCCTTATATGGTCCTCCAAGCATCCCGCCAATGAGGAGTGCACCACGTGCTTTGACCTGACGCCGAAACCTGACGCTAGTCCAAAAGACAAAAGCCCTGAGACTTAAGTCGAGAGGCGTGTCTGACAGCTATTTACGAAGGGCAGGTGTGGCTGATTAGGTAGACCTCACAAGCACACTGACTACATCACAATGTGCCTGGTGTTATACTCACCCCAAGATCTTTTCCTTGATTGAGGTTTGTAGTATCTGGCCCCCTAGACTGTACTCCGTCTGCGGTCTTCTTTGCCCTTCCCCAATCTTCATGACTATGCACTTGGTGGAGTTGAACTCCAGGAGCCAATTGATGGACCAGGCTTGCAGCCTGTCCAGATCCCTTTGTAGTTCTGCCTGGTCTTCGTCAGATTGAATTCTTCTCATCTACTTCACATCATCTGCAAACAGGGACACTTCGGAGTCTATTCCTTCCGTCATGTAGTTCACAAATACCAGAAACAGCACCGGTCCTAGGACTGACCCCTGTGGAACCCCACTCGTCACCGGCGCCCACTCTGACACCTCGCCACGTACCATGACTCGCTGCTGTCTTCCTGACAGGTATTCCGTGATCCTTTGTAGTGCCTTCCCTGTTATCCCTGCCTGGTCCTCCAGCTTCTGCAGTAATCTCTTGTGTGGAACTGTGTCAAACGCCTTCTTACAGTCTAAGAATATGGAATCTACCCACCCCTCTGTCTCTCTTGTCTTACTGCTGTCACCCTGTCGTAGAACTTCAGTAGGTTTGTGACACAGGATTTCCCATCCATGAAACCGTGCTGGTTGTCGTTGATAAGCTCATTCCTTTCTCCATGACCTTGCATACTATACATGTCAGTGACACTGGTCTGTAGTTTAGTGCTACGTTCCTGTCTCTTTTTTTAAAAATTGGAACTACATTTGCTGTCTTCCATACCTCAGGTAGTTGCCCTGTTTCGATAGATGTGTTGAAGATCATTGTTAGGGGTACACATAGCTCCTCTGCTCCCTCTCTCAGGACCCATGGAGAGATGATATCCGGCCCCATCGCCTTTGAGGTATCTAGCTCGCTTAGTAGCCTCTTCACTTCCTCCTCAGTTGTGTGTATTGTGTCCAGCACCTGATGGTGTACCCTACCTCTCCTCCTTTCTGGAGGCCCTTCTATCTGCTCTGTGAACACCTCTTTGAATCTCATGTTGAGCTCCTCACACACTTCGCGGTCATTTCTTGTGATCTCCCCTCCTTCCTTCCTCAGCCTGTTTACCTGGTCCTTGACTGTTGTTCTCCTCCTGATGGGGCTGTAGAACAGCTTTGGGTCAGATTTGGCTTTCGCTGCTATGTCATTTTCGTATTGTCTTTGGGCCTCCCTTCTTACCTGTGCATATTCAGTTCTGGCTCTGCGACTGCTCTCCTTATTCTTTTGGGTCCTTTGCATTCTGTACTTCTTCCATTCCCTGGCAGTCTTGGTTTTGGCTTCCCTGCACCTTTGGGTGAACCATGAGCTCATCCTGTTTTTTTCGCTTTTCCTGTTACCCTTGGGTATAAACCTCTCCTCAGCTTCCTTGCAAATTGCTGTCATATATTCCATCATCTCGTTTACTGACTTCCCTGCCAGCTCTCTGTCCCACTGAACTCTGTGCAGGAAGTTCTCCATGCCCACATAGTCACCTTTCTTGTAGTTTGGCTTCATTCGTGCAGCCCTTCCTGCTTCCCCCTCCACTTGTAACTCTATTATGTATTCGAAGCTTAGAACCGTATGATCACTGGCCCCAAGGGGGCTTTCATGTGTGATGTCTTCAATATCTGCACTACTCAGGGTGAATACTGGGTCCAGTCTCGCTGGTTCGTCTTCTCTCTCTCTCTGGTAGTGTCCCTTACGTGTTGGTACATGAGATTTTCCAGTACCACCTCCATCATCTTAGCCCACCACGTTTCGTGGCCCCCATGAGGCTCTAAGTTCTCCCAATCGATTTCCTTATGGTTGAAGTCACCCATGATCAGTAGCTTCGCCCTGCTCGCACGAGCCCTTCTGGCCAATTCGGCCAGTGTGTCAACCATCGCTCTATTACTCTCATCATACTTTTGCTTTGGCCTCCTGTTGTTCTGTGGTGGGTTATACATCATTGCAATTATCACCTTTGGACCTTCGGACTGAAGTGTTCCTATTATACAGTCTCCTGCTTCTCCTCTGTCCCCTCTCTCCAGCTCATCAAAATCCCATCGGTTTTTGATCAGCAGTGCCACTCCTCCACCCTTACTGTTCCCTCTCTCTTTCCATCACACGTCACCCATCATCCATCACACGTCACCCACCATCCATCACACGTAACCCACCATCCATCACACGTCACCCACCATCCATCACACGTCACCCACCATCCATCACACGTCACCCACCATCCATCACACGTCACCCACCATCCATCACACGTCACCACCATGCATCAGTCACCACCTACCACGTCACCCACCATCCATCACACGTCACCACATCCATCACATTACCCACCATCCATCACGTCACCACCATCTATCGTCACCACCATCCATCCACGTCACCACCATCATCACACGTCACCTACCATACATCACGTCACCACCATCCTCACACATCGCCCACCATCCATCCACGTCACTACCATCCATCACATTACCACCATCATCACACGTCACCACCATCATCACGTCACACCATCATCACACGTCACCACCATCATCCACATTACCACCATCCATCACACGTCACCACATCCATCACCGTACCACCATACATCACGTCACCACCATCATCCACGTCCACCATCCTACATCGCCACCATCATCACACGTCTACCATCATCACATTACACCATCATCACGTCACCCACCTCATCCACTCACCACCATCATCCAGTCACCACCATCCATCACACGTACCACCATCCATCACACGTCACCACATCCATACACGTCACCACCATACATACACGTCACCCATCTATCACAGTCACCACCATCCATCCACGTCACCACCATACATCACGTCACCACCATACATCACACGTCACCACCATCCATCACACGTCACCACCATCCATCACATGTCACCACCATCCATCACACGTCACCACCATCCAGCACACATGTCACCACCATCCACCACACGTCACCCACCATCCATCACACGTCGTTCACTATCCATCACACGTCGTTCATCATCCATTACACATCATCTATCATCCATCACACGTCACCCACCATCCATCACACGTCACCCACCATCCATCACACATCAGCTATCATCCATCACACGTCACCCACCATCCATAACACGTCAACTACCATCCATCACACGTCACCCACCATCCATCACACGTAACCCACCATCCATCACACATTACCCACCATCCATCACACGTCACCCACCATCCATCACACGTCACCCACCATCCATCACACGTCACCCACCATCCATCACACATGTCACCCACTATCCATCACACGTCACCCACCATCCATCACACACGTCACCCACCATCCATCACACATCATCCACCATTCATCACGCGTCACCTACCATCCATCACGCACGTCACCCACCATCCACCACACATCACCACCTTCATCACACATCACCCACTATCCATCACACGTCAGCCACCATCCATCACACGTCAGCCACCATCCATCACGTCACCCACCATCCATCACACGTCACCCACCATCCATCACCCACTTCACCCACCATCCACCACACACGTCCCCCACCATCCATCACTCATGTCACCTATCATCCATTACTCATGTTACCCACCATCCACCACATGTCACCTACCAGCCATCACTCACGTCACCCTCCATCACACGTCACCCACCATCCATCATACACGTCACCTACCATCCATCATACACGTCAACTACCATCCATCATACACGTCACCATACTACACCACCATCACACGTCACCCCAATCATCAACACTTCACCCACCATACCACCATCACATCACTCATGTCACCTATCATCCATTACTCATGTTACACCACCAATCCATCACTAGTACACTGTACGTACTCATCATGTACTACCATCACGTACATCATCACACGTCACTACATCTCATACACGTCACTCCATCATCATACACGTATCCATCATCTTATAGATCATACACGTATTCATTCAGTCACTCATCCTACACTGTATCACTACGTATTACCATCTCAACGTACAATCACACACGTCACCAACCATCCATTTCACACGTCACTACCATCCATCACACGTCACATACCATCCATCACACACGTCATCTACCATCCACCACACGTCACCTACATTATACACTCACCTACATCACTCACCGTCATCTACCATCAAACACGTGCACACCATCAAATGTCCTACCTCCATACACGTCATTACCATCACCACGTACCTACCATCCACCACGTCACTAACATTCAGGAGTGGTAGATAGGTGGCGCTGAAGTCAACATTACTCTACAAACAATCGTTTAAGCCACGTACAAATGACCTACACCAACTGGCATGCACACACTCTCGCCGTAATTTACATTCTTAAGTGAACTTTTTCCCCCCTCATACACCGCATGACGCAAGTAATAACAGTAGTCTATGTGTTTAACGGAACTAGCAACAGTGTTTAATGTATGTATGTGAATAACGGAACTGGCAACAGTGGTTACTGTATGTGAATAACAGAACTAGTAACACTGATTACTGTAAGTATGTGTATAACGGAACTGGCAACAGTTGTTACTGTTGTTGTTAACGGAACTAAGAACAGTGATCGCTGTAAATTTATATAGATATAACAAATATGCCATCAATGGTCACTGCAAGTTTGTGTACAACTAGTCTAGCAACAATGGTCATTGTGTACAACGGAAATAGGGGAAAGTGGTCACTGTAAGCACGTGTTAAACTGATCTAACAACAGTGATCATTGTATAATCTGTTTAAAAGAAGTGTAACAACATCGAACATTGCAAGTCTGTGCAAAACGGAATTGGCAACAGTAGGCACTGTGTTGTGCGTCTCCATGGCTCGAAGCCTGAAAAATATTAGCCAAAGCTGTTAACGGTGCATAATAACCACAAATTCTATTTTTTTACTAACTGGCGGACGTGATAACCTACAATTTTCAGCTCGAGTGAGGTGTAGAGGTTGTCAGGATACTAGTTAGTTAGTTAGTGAGGCTTGGTGATTGTTAGAATACTAGCTAGTTAGTGAGATGCGGTGGTTTTCAGGTTACTAGCTTGTTAGTGAGGCGTGGGTTCTGTCATTTTACTATCTGTTTAGTTAGTGAGGTGTGAGGGCTGTCATTTTACTAGCTGGTTAGTTAGTGAGGTTTAGTGGTTGTCAGGATATTTGCTAGTTAGTTAGTGAGGTGGTGTGGTTGTCTGGATTCTATCTCCTTAGTTAGTGAGGTGTTGTTGTTGTCACTATAGGGAGGTACTGGAAAGCCAAATCATCATTTACGTAGTTTTAATTTACTAAATTTCCAGGCGATGAATACGCGATGTAAAAATATTAGAGGAAGAATGAATATTCACTGAATGTTGAGTGAAAGTGAAATTTAGAGTTCCTATGATGGACGAAGCGCACAGGTGTCCTAAGAACATAAGAAAATAAGAATGGATGAACACTGCAGAAGGCCTACTGGCCCATACAAGGCAGGTCCTTATCAAAACCACCACTACCTAAGAATTTACTCCCGTACTCACGACACTAATCAAACCCAGCCTCTCCCACTCATATATTTGTCCAATCTCTTTTTTAAAGCCACCCAAGGTCCTAGCCTCTATCACCCTACTCGGAAGATTGTTCCACGCATCTACAACTCTGTTCGAAAACCAGTACTTGCCTATGTCCTATCTAAATCTAAATTTATCAAATTTAAATCCGTTATTTCTGGTTCTTACTTGGTTCGATATCCTCAGTATTTTATTAATATCTCCTTTGTTTATGCCCATCATCCACTTGTACACCTCGATATCTCCCCTCATTCTACGTCTCTCCAGAGAGTGGAGATTCAACTCTCTAAGTCTATCTTCATACGGGAGATTTCTTATACTGTAAATCATTTTAGTCATTCTTCTTTGTATGTTCTCCAATGAATCTATATCCATCCTGTAGTAAGGAGACCAAAACTGAGCTGCATAATCCAAATGAGGTCTCACTAGTGATGTATAGAGCTGTAAAATAACTTTTGGACTTCTGTTGCTTATACTTCTTGAAATAAATCCTAGTAATCTGTTAGCCTTATTGCGCACACTTAGGCACTGTTGTCTTGGCTTTAGATTTTTGCTTACAATGACTCCCAAGTCTTTTTCACATTCTGTATGATCAAAGGAAGATCAAAGATTCTTCAGTCACAAGACATTCCAACCTCGTGCACTTGTCTCGTGATGGGACAGGTCACCCACTAGCTGGAACTGTGGTTAAACCTCGTCCTCTTATTGTGGATACTATAATTGAGCATATAGCCCTCAGTTTATATATTGTCCTTTCCAGTGTGGAGCAAATATATCTTCACTATGAAACGCTCTCAACGTTATTGCTAGTTGTCGCTCAAGGTGAAACATTTTGTGGCCGCGCAAACACTTAAGATGCAGCATGATGGACGCGTGACTTGTAAACATTTAGAGCGCAGCCGCGTGGACGCCGGGGCAAGAGAGAGAAAATAAACACAAAGTAGCCACCACTTATTCAGAGCCGAACAATAACAAATTCTAGGGATATACATACGCTCTTCTAATTCCAGTAACTCCCTATCAGAACATTCAATCTGGGTTATAATTTGCGTCCTTAGTAAGCTGCTTGTGTAGTCAGGTTTAAAAGGCTGCACGAAGAATTTTAAACTGTATATATAATTTGAAGTTTAAACGTTGCCAGGAGTATATTTTAAAATCACACAAACAATTCCTTGGCATCTCAGATGTACCATTGGTTCAGTAATCATACATTACCAGAAACAAATATAAAATATGCAAGACTTTTTCATGAAAATCTATCCTAGTAATTGTTCATACGTGTAATTTTAAAGTACATTGTTGTTGTCTGGGCTATATTCATATAAAATATGTATCGGATGCACTTATCCTGCTGAAGCTGCTAAACAGGGAATGAAGTTAAACAGCAGACAAACTACTGCTTTAGATAGTGACGATCATGACTATATTCTATCCAACATCTCATTGTCAACATAAGATACACTAGTAGAACTTCATCAAGACCTGATAGACCTTCGAGCCTTCTTGTCAATTTTTCACATTATTCAGTCATCATCAGTGAATATATATGTATAATATATATATATATATATATTTTTTTTTATTTTATTAACACATCGGCCGATTCCCACCAAGGCAGGGTGGCCCGAAAAAGAAAAACTTTCATCATCATTCACTCCATCACTGTCTTGCCAGAGGAGTGCTTACACTACAGTTATAAAACTGCAACATTAACCTCCTCCTTCAGAGTGCCGGCACTGTACTTCCCATCTCAGAACTCAAGTCCGGCCTGCCAGTTCCTGAATCCCTTTATAAATGTTACTTTGCTACACTCCAACAGCAGTCAAGTATTAAAACCATATGCCTCCATTCATCCTATCAAATACGCTCACACATGCTTGCTGGAAGTCCAAGCCCCTCGCACACAAAACTTCCTTTACCCCTCCCTCCAACCTTTCCTAGGCCGACCCTACCGCCTTCCCTCCACTACAGATTTATACACTCTCAAGTCACTCTGTCTCGTTCCATTCTCTCTACATGTCCAAACCACCTCAACAACCCCTCCTCAGCTCTCTGACAATCGTTTTGGTAATCCCGCACCTCCTCCTAATTTCCAAACTCCAATTCTCTGCATTATATTCACACCACACATTGACCTCAGACATGACATTTCCACTGCCTCCAGCCTTCTCCTCGTTGCAACATTCATCACCCATGCTTCACTCCCTATAGAGCGTTGGTATAACTATACTCTCATACATTCCCCTCTTTACTTCCATGGACAAGGTTCTTTGTCTCCACAGACTCCGAAGTGCTCCACTCACCCTTTTCCCTCATCAATTCTATGATTCACCTCATCCTTCATAGACCCATCCGCCGACATGTCCACTCCCAAATATCTGAATACATTCACCTCCTCCATACTCTCTCCCTCCAATCTGATATCCAATTTTTCGTCACCTATTCTTTTGTTATCCTCATCACCTTACTCTCTCCTATATTCACTTTCAATTTTCTTCTTTTACACACCCTACCAAATTCATCCACCAACCTCTGCAACTTCTCTTCAGAATCTCCCAAAAGCACAGTGTCATCAGCAAAAGCAACTGTGACAACTCCCACTTTGTATTTGCTTCTTTATCTTTTAGCCCAACACCTCTTGCCAAGACCCTCGCATTCACTTCTCTTACAACCCCATCTATAAATATATTGAACAACCACGGTGACATCACACATCCTTGTCTAAGGCCCACTTTTACTGGGAAATAGTCCCCTTCCCTCCTACACACTCTAACCTGAGCCTCACTATCCTCATAAAAACTCTTTACTGCTTTCAGTAACCTTCCTCCTATTCCATACACCTGCAACATCTGCCACATTGCCCCCTATCTACCCTATCATACGCCTTTTCCAAATCCATAAATGCCACAAAAACATCTTTACCCTTATCCAAATACTGTTCACCTATATGTTTCACTGTAAACACTTGATCTACACACCCCTACCTTTCCTAAAGCCCCCTTGTTCATCTGCTATCCTACTTTCTGTCTTACTCTTAATTCTTTCAATAATAACTCTACCATACACTTTACCAGGTACACTCAACAGACTTATTCCCTATAATTTTTGCACTCTCTTTTGTCCCCTTTGCCTTTATACAAAGGAACAATACACGCTCTCTGCCAATCCCTAGGTACCTTACCCTCTTCCATACATTTATTAAATAATAGCACCAACCACTCCAAAACTATATCCCCACCTGCTTTTAACATTTCTATCTTTATCCCATCAATCCCAGCTGCCTTACCCCTTTCATTCTACCCACTGCCTCACGAACTTCCCTACACTCACAACTGGCTCTTTCACACTCCTACAAGATGTTATTCCTCCTTGCCCTACACACGAAATCACAGCTTCCCTGTCTTCATCAACATTTAACAACTCCTCAAAATATTCTCTCCATCTTCCCGATACCTCTAACTCTCCATTTAATATATATATATATATATATATATATATATATATATATATATATATATATATATATATATATATATATATATATATATATATATATTAGAGGTGGAATAAGTTCATCAGGCAGATAACCTTGTCTGTCCTTGACCAAAGACCACAAGGTTTTGGAGCCACTCTACCTGACGCCAGCAGTCTTATTGTGTCAGCCTCTCATTCAGAAATGACAAACTTTGAACTTTACCCATGTGCCTACAGGCTTTCCTGTGCAGGTTCCTGTTATAGGTAGTGGTATGTCTCATATATTTTTTTCTTCTCTCTCTCTCTCTCTCTCTCTCTCTCTCTCTCTCTCTCTCTCTCTCTCTCTCTCTCTCCTCTCTCTCTCTCTCCTCACCTAGTTTACATCCAGCTCAGGTCTTCCACACTCACCTCAGGTATCCACCATCACTCTAATACAATTTCCCTATAATTCTTTTTGATGTAGATTCACATTACCACCTCGCTATTTTAACCCTGAGTTATCCCTTCCCCTGGCTGTTATACCTCTCCTTCCCCTGGCTGTTATACCTCTCCTTCCCCTGGCTGTTATACCTCTCCTTCCCCTGTCTGTTATACCTCTCCTTCCCCTGTCTGTTATTCCCCTACTTCCCCTGTCTGTTATACCTCTCCTTCCCCTGGCTGTTATTCCTCCATTCCCCTGGCTGTTATACCTCTCCTTCCCCTGTCTGTTATTCCTCTCCTTCCCCTGTCTGTTATACCTCTCCTTCCCCTGGCTGTTATACCTCTCCTTCCCCTGTCTGTTATTCCTCTCCTTCCCCTGGCTGTTATTCCTCCTTTCCCCTGGCTGTTATACTTCTCCTTCCCCTGGCTGTTATACTTCTCCTTCCCCTGGCTGTTATACTTCTCCATCTCCTGGTTGTTATTCCTCTTGTTCCCCTGGCCGTTATATTTTTCCTTCCCCTGGATGCTATACCTCTCCTTCCCCTGGCTGTTATTCCTCTCGTTCTCCTGGCTGTTATTATTCTCCTTCCCCTGGTTGTTATACTCCTTCTCCTGGAGGTTATTCCTCTCGTTCCCCTGGCTGTTATTCCTCTCGTTCACCTGACTGTTATTCCTCTCCTTCCCCTGGCTGCTATTCCTCTCGTTCACCTGGCTGTTATTCCTCTCCTTCCCCTGGCTGTTATTACTCTCGTTCCCCTGGCTGTTATTTTTCTCCTTCCCCTGGCTGTTATACCTTTCTTTCCCCTGGCTGTTATTCCTCCCTTTCACTGGCTGATATATCTCTCCTTCCCCTGGCCGTTAATTCCACTCTCTTCTTTCCATGGACATTATTCCCTCCTCTTTATCCACTGGCTGATATTCCCCCACTTCCTCCTCTGGCAGATATTCCCCAAGTTCCTTCCCTGACCTGTATCCCCCGTCCCTCTACTTTCCCTGGCCGTTATTCCTCTATTTCCTATTTCCTCTCTCGCTTGCAGATTAACTGAGAATTTCCTCCTCTGCCAGAATAATTTCCGGACCTTTTTCACTGGAGTCTTGGCGGCGGCAGTTAAACCTTGGATGAGGTCCAGTTTCTGTTGTTATCTGAGCATAATTCAATCGTTAGTGATGATCAGCAGATGAGTTTCCGTGGACGCATCAATGTTACGAGATCCAGGTGATGAGTTTATATCGATGATAAATTTATCTTCCCTCCCCCTCCCTTCGTTTCTCTCTTGCGCGAGGCCCAGCGGTTACCTCAACGGTCCAAGAACGACCGGAATATTGTCTTAAGTTCTTGGCTTTTATTCTGCTTCAGTGATAAGTTTACCCTTGGAGGATGTCCAGCCTCTGCGCTGCTGAGTTTAAACAAAAGCATCAACCGCAAGTTTCGCCGACCATTCTATGTATGACCAGTATAAGGGCTCGGGAGAATACGAAGCTAAGTCTGTTAAACGTCTCTGCAGCTATTCCCGGGTCGTTCCTTCGAGGAGCCGTGTATTCTCCAACCCTAAGCTGTGGGAGTTCAAGTTATGAATAAATAATTGCCCCAGAGGAGTGTATATTTCAGCATTTCACTTGAGCGTAATGCTGAATGAAGTGATGTTCACTTGTTTGGGCTGAAAAGCCCTCCCCTCACTGCCATCTATAGGACAGACTCAATCACCTTATGTCCACGCGAAACTGCAGCTCTCTGTTGCACTGTCTTTCACTTAGTCGAGAATGTTCCACTACACGACTGTTACACTACGCTAAAATCAAGGTTTGTCCTTTGCTTTGTGGTATTTTCACAACAGTAAGATCACATTTCACTGTATAATAGTTGCACCGTGAATGTTTGAGATTGTGCAAGAGTTAAACGCACTGTTCCTTTGTTTAGGGCAATGACCGCACGAAACACGTTTCCCGTTCTTCTCCTGAAACCAATCTCAGCTCATCTGCGCACTTCGCCCTGGGCGCAGCCTTAAAATTGCTGACTTCAGCATGATTTCTCTCCTTGTTTGACATCGTCACAGTATTCAATACAAATGATAGATTCCAGGTGTCTAACTATCGACGACAGTTCATTATTGTCCCACATTGTAAGTTTTCCTGTAACTTCCCTGTTAAGGTGAAGTCATTTTTCTCATCTCACTGTCACTTATTACACGAACACTATGGTGCAACACGGGGAGGCGTGACTTATGACGACGCTGCTAGCTGCTTGTGGATTTCATTAAACTGTTTATGCGGAAGCAAGAGAGGCTATCAGCCCCTCTGGAAGGCTGAGTCCCTCAGGGGGCTGAAGGGGCTGAGAGGGCTGAAATCTCCTTTCTGAAGAATTTTCTCCACAACCACTGTGTATGAATCTGTATGACGTGGGTGACATATTTTCCGGATGTTCGCAATAACAAGTGCGTGTCTTCCCCCTTTTCATGTACACGTCCCATCACCCGACAACTCAACCGCTTTTTGTATTTTTAAAAAAATCGAAAACTGAATACATTTATAAAAGATGGGGAGGTAAGGTAAGGAAAATATTCGAAGATCCTCAAGAAGGCATCTCCATAGTTTTCCCTCAGTGCTATTTAATCCACTACTACTCCCATGCTGTCACCACGCTTGCACGAGATGAATTCAACTATGTTTAGGAATGACTCCTCCACAACCACGTTCGCACGAGATGAATTCAACTATGTTTAGGAATGACTCCTCCACAACCACGCTTGCGCGAGATTAATTCAACTGGTGTTTAGGAATGAACCCTACACAACCATTCCTTCAAAAGGGAGGGAAATGGAGGTATCTTGAAGACGGTGAAGGACTCTTGATCTGAGGAAATTTTAGCTACTAGCCCCATTCCTCTGATTACATGTATGTGCATGCAGAACAACCACTGTGAAAAAATAGTGAAATTCCAAGCGCTTTCATGATTTCTCACAAGCACCTGTGAGAAATCACCAAAGCACTTGGAAATTCACTATTTTTTTCACTGTAGTTGTTTTGCATATTGTGATATCACCTGTTTACAGTGATCTTGTTGTCATGTATGTAAGTGTTAATTAGTTTCTTTGTTACGGTAAAGGTATTTCGACTGCAGGAAGGATGTTAAGGCAGCCATTCGCCTGTATACTAACAAAGAAAGCATTGTTACCTGATTTAGAAATTAAAATAAACTATGTTTTTGCGTTTCGTCGTGCATATTCTGATACCTACAGACAGAAGATTAAACGTTATAATGCCTTGGCTGGAGTAGTTCATCAGTATCCCTACACTTTGAGAGGAATATTTGTTCGATGTTTCGGTCCATCCTGAATCGATACGTCGCTAAAGTTTCCTCTCTTAGTGAGGTTGATTTGTCATTTAAGATATATACAGCTCGCTGTATTTACTCTGATACTGAGAGATACATACCTCCATTTGTATATAGTTTGACACAGATACATATACATCATGGTGATTATATGCTAGCTATGACAGATATACACAACTCGGTGTATATACACTGACAATGAGAGATATACACCTGTCGGTGTGTGTACTCTGAGAAATATTTACCCCTCGGTGTATATACTCTGACAATAAGAGATAGTTCTCCTCTCAGTGAATATTCTCTCTGAACTGTCAAAGATTGTCAATATTATTATTAATGTATTCCTGGGGGAAGCGTTAATCTCGAGTTTTAATATAAATAGTGAGAGGACAATTCTAATTTCTGGGAACAAGAGCTTTCACTGACGCTAAGGCATCCCTTTGAAGGAGTCAGACAATGAAGTTGTAGCTAATAAGAAAATAATAATTATTATTGTTATTATTATTATTATTATTATTATTATTATTATTATTATTATTATTGCTGTTGTTGTTGTTGTTGTTTTACCTAGAGTCAAATGGAAAGTGTTCTGAGGGTCAACTCCCCCAGGCCTCCCGGTGGATCAACCAGGCTGTTACTGCTGGGTGCACGCATTCCAGCATACGAACCACAACCTGGCTGATCAGACACCGACCTCCGGAATTTATGCAGTTCTCTCTTGAAGACAACAAGGAAATCTAATGATAAAATGTATAATGGGAGGCTGTTCAATGATCTTGGGCCCCCTTGCACTTATTATGTTGCCTTTTAATGTGCTCAGATGCCTGACTGACTAAGTGTCAACCACGTGAAGCTGTGACAGTGTCAGTCACATGAAGCTCTGGCTGTGTCAACCACGTGAAGCTCTGGCTGTGTCAACCACGTGAAGCTCTGGCTGTGTCAACCACGTGAAGCTCTGGCTGTGTCAACCACGTGAAGCTCTGGCTGTGTCATAAGAACATAATAAAGAAGGAATGCTGCAGCAGGCCTACTGGCCCAAACGAGGCAGGTCCAATTCTCCTGTGGAGAAATTTTCTCCAGGAGAGGGTGGGGGCATCTGCCCCTTTCAGCCTGAGGGACGACCCTCTCAGAAAGGGCAATGGCGTCTTGCTTCTGCATAATACTTTTAATTGGAAGCATATGACTAGTGTGTCATAGTCAAGCCACCTCTTTGCATGAGACCGGTGTTGCAACTAGGGTGGGTTGATGAGAAGACTAATAATCTCCTATTGAAACAGGACAATTAAGGAAATCCTGCAGCCACTTTATTACCATGTTAAAGATAGCATACACAGTCGTCTAAGCCCAGACATCAAGAAATCAAACATCTAGTATAGCTTTGTTGAAGTTTGGCAAGGAAGGCAAATCTGCTTGGATCAGCACTTCCTTTACGTTCAGAGATGCCGAGGGCATCTTAATGTTTTCCCTTGCCAGGGGAAACATTAACGCTGGGACAACGAACAAAAAACACTGTTCCATGCGTTTGTGTGAATAAAAGACAATCCACATTCGCGGTATATTACAGAGCAGTATGCGTAGCTTCCTGTAGTGACATTACTGTGAATTTAAAACGACTTGAACAGCATTCTGGAACGAATTAATAATGAATTCCTAAAATCAAATTCATCTGAGGATGACATTAAAAATGTTTTGGGTACTTTTAGTGATCAACAATTAAGGTGAACAGGAGCACAGGCTACCTGCCGCAAAACTCTGTCACAGAGATCTACTGTAACTAGTGGTCAGACACCTGCCACACCTGCCAAACCTGCCACACCTGTTACAACTGCAACACCTGGAATTCCATTACCCAGTTTGCCAACATTGTCACTGCCTATTTTCCAAGGTCATAATTATGAAGAGTTTATTAGTGGCTTTCAGTCCCTAGTAAATTCACGTACTGACATAGATGAAATCTCTAAGTTCAACTATCTTAAATGTCTTGTGAAGGGAGAACCCTACGAACTGATTAAGTCATTTCCAGTGGTCTTAGCAGACAATTAATTTGATGCTGACAAAGCCAGGGTTAGACATCCAGTCTTAATATCAAGCTTGAAGCCACCCAAACTGTTTTTCAGTCATTTAGGATCACATTAGACAATAGTCTCAGATCTCTAGGTGCTAAATATGACCTAAGGCAATGTGATTGGTTTATCAGTGGTATTGTACAGGATTCGCTGTCACCACAAACTATTGAACGATTAAGTATTATGTTCAATAAATGTTTTTTCACTTGTGAAGAAATTAGCAATGGTTTACAAGCAATAGTTACTTGCATGAAAGCAACGAGACAACATGATAAATCCACAAATTCTACTGTGGATAATAAACCTTCAACTCAGTATAAAAAGAGTATAACTCCCACTAAATCACAGAATAGCAAATTCCATGTAGGTACTTATCAAGCTGTAAATACAACAAACAGTAAACAGACTGTCAAACATAAACGTACTCCAAAATGTGTACTTTGTGATGGAACACATTGGGCACAGTATTGTAGTCAATACACAACAATGGAGGCACGGAAGCAACGTGCTCATCAGCTGAAAAGGTGCATTAAGTGTTTAGGTGAACACGAGGGAGGTAAATGCTCAGTGAAGAAGTGTTTTAAATGCATGGGTATGCATCATACAACATTATGCCCAAGCACTTATGCTGAAAAACAGACGACTTCCACAGAAACAGGAAGTCAACAAGCAACAGCATTAAATGTGAGAGATAAGTCTAAATCTACTGCTCTTCCAATAGCTCGAGTAGAGTTATCCAATAAATTACACAAAACCAATGTGCTGACAATATTTGATCAAGGCTCACAAAGGTTCTTCATAAGAAGAACAGTGTTGCAGAAGTTGAATAAACAACCCCATGCCAAAATACAGTTAGATATAGCTATTTTTTTCCAAAGTTCTGGTAAGCAGAAATATGACCTAGCCAGATTCACTGTTGGTCTAGGAAACAGGAAAAAGACAGTAGAAGCTGTGGTAGTCGATGATTTGCCTAAGTCTGTGCAAATCCGGGGATTAAAATATACAGTTGTAGCACTGAAAGCAGGCAAGGTCAAGTTAGCCTGTCCTGACATACAGACGGACACAATTAGTCCAATTGATTTAATCATTGGAAGTGATTACTATCACTGTTTTGTGGAAAATATAGTAAGTAAACATGATGTTCACTTGCTGAAAACAGCTGGAGGCCATATGATATGTGGTCCAATTTCCTCTCAGAGTGGCACAGAAGCTGATATTGATTCAGTGGAAAATGTACTAGTTACAAGAATAACTGCTGATCATGTACCACAGCAAAAATTATCATTACTGGAAGAAATGAAAGAACCAGCTGATAAGTTGTGATAAGATTTCGATGCAATAGGTATTGATGTAAATAAACCAAGTCCACAGGAGTCTGAGACTTATAACCAATATTTGGACACTGTCAAATATGAAGATGGACAGTATTGGGTTAGTTTACCATGGATATTAAATCCACCACATCTGCCTAGCAATTATCGCATAACTTTCGGACAAATGAAAGCACAAATACATGAGCTCAGGAAGAATCCAGAGCTGCTGACTGTCTATGATAATATCATACAAGAACAGTTAGACAATAAATTCATTGAGGAAATAATCGAAGATAAGTTGAAGACAGAAGCTCATTATCTGTCGCACCATGGAGTCAAAAGATTCTGAAACCACTCCACTACGTGTTGTATATAATTGCAGTGCACGTGCAAATAAAGATGTAGCAAGATTAATGACTGTCTGATGACCGGACCCTCACTAACTGAGAAGCTTGGAGACGTGCTTATGAAATTTCGCACAAATCCATATGCCTACATGGCTGATATTTCCAAAGCTTTCTTACGAGTAGGACTACAAGAAATAGAAATCCTCATGATCCTCAAAGTCCTGTAAAAATATATTGTTTCTGGTCAGAATTATTTGGTGCAACATCCTCTCCATTCTTACTAGAAGCTACTCTCAATACACTTTTGAAGAAATCTGAAAGTACCTTCAAAGAAATCTTAAAGAAAAGTTTCTATGTGGACAATCTTCAAGGTACTGTGAATAAAGAGGAGAATTTGAAATCCTTATACAGAGAAGCTAACAAGGAGATGAAAGAAGCAAATATGCCTCTAAGGATGTGGAATACTAATTCAACTCAATTATGGGAACTTATCAAAGAAGATTTCCCTGAAGCTGAAATTCCTGATTACAACAACATGCTTGGACTTAATTGGAACACACAGGAAGACACTTTAAGTCTCAAAAGGATAAACAATAAATCAAGCAGTACACTCACTAAACGTAGTTAACTGTCAGAAGTATCACAATGTTTTGATCCACTAGGACTCGTCTCACCAATTACCATAAAAGGTAAAATGCTTGTGCAAGATGCATGGAAGCTCAAAATTGGTTGGGATGAAAATTTGCCTCTAGAAATGAGTCAAGAATGGGATGAAATATCCAAGGAGTTTAAACAACTTCATCAAATTAAATTTCCTCAGACAAATAGATCAAGAAGGAAACAAGTACACATTACATGTGTTCTGTGAAGCTCAACCAGAGGTTATGGCGCTGTAGCTTACATGAGTAATGCTTGAAGGAAGTACACTAATTACTTCAAAGGCCAGGGTTGCACCCTTGAAGGTCAGAACAGTCCCACAATTGGAACTGACAGCACTCTATGTAGGTAAAAAATTAGCTGTCTATCTCAACAAAGTACTTGATCATCTCACTATTGAAAAAACCTTGATCTGGAGTGATAATGAAGCAGTTCTCCAGTGGTTAAGAAATAATAAGAGTAAGTTGGTCTATGTACAGAATAGAGTAGCAGAACTAAGAGAGATGCAGAGAGGTTATCTCTTTCTCCACGTCTCTACACAAGAGAACCCAGCTGACATGTTGTTACGTGATGTCCCACTCAAGAAATTTGTGGATAATAAATCATTGCTCTACGAAAATCTCTAATGAAAATAACTGGACACAGCAAAAAGCTCACATTATGGCAGAAGAAACAGTCTGCTTGAACAAATAATAAATAATCTGTTTAGATGATACAGCAGACACACCAGAAATAGTAATTGATGGATCTAAATACTCATCTTTGGGTAAACTCTTAAGAGTTACAGCTGTTGTCTTTAAATTCATAAAAGGCATAAAACCTTATCACGAATTTCGTGATCCCATTAAATACTGGATAAAACTAATACAGAAAGATATCTTCTCTACAGAGTACAAATTTCTGGAAACTCAGATAAATCCCCAATGAAACCTGATATGATTAATCCTTCAGGACTTTATCTCGACTCAGAAAAGATTATAAGATGTCGAGGAAGAATTCATAATTCTTCACTACCTAAGGAAACAATACATCCAATATTGATCCCCAAGAATCATTGGCTAACAAGACTGACTATTAAAAACGCCCACAGTAACGTGTTACATGGTGGGGTAGCTGAGACACTGTGTTATATACGACAATCCTACTGGATACCTCAAGGTCGACAAAGTGTGAAAAAACAAATAAGGGACTGTATTACTTGTAGTCACTACGATATGCGAGTATGTCAGTATCGTGGTCCACCTCCATATCCCTCTGAAAGAGTATGTCACGTGTAGATTACACTGGATCAATAATATTAACGAAAACAGTTGACAAAGTTCCCATCAAGGTGTACATCTGTTTGTTCACCTGTGCCTACGACTAGAGCAGTACATCTAGAAACCTTTATAAAATTATTCAGACGGTTTGGCTGGGCATGTTTCAGACTGATGATTTCAGACAATGCAACGAACTTTGTTGCTGTTGCTGCTTATATAAGTAAGATCTTTGATCATCCAGAGGTACAACAGATGCTGAATCAACGCAATTGTCGTTGGAGATATATTCCTCCTAAGACTCCATGGCACAGCGGATTTTATGCAAGAATGATCGGCATCGTAAAACGTTGTTTAAGGAAGACTCTTCATCGTCAGCGAATCGACTTAGAAGAATTTCACACAGTCGTAACTGAAATAGAAAATAGAGTCAACAATAGACCTCTAACTTATGTTACCGATGATCTGGACAATTTAGAAGTGTTAAGTCCATTTCATTTACTACATGGTAGAAAGCTCGAACCTGTTCCTCCCATGAATGTTGAAGAAATCATAGAGGATCCTACTTATTTCGAACCTGAGCAACTCAGACGAAAATTCAAACACCTTAATTAATAAAGTGACTGAACGCTGGGAGAAAATTTGGCGAGAAGACTATCTCACATCATTGAGAGAACACTTCTATGGAGCTGGTGTTCCAGAAAATTATAAGTCCTTAAGACCTGGTGACATAGTAATTATTGATAATGATGGTCCGAGGTTCCAATGGCCTCTTGGAAAAATTGTGACCATATATCCTGATACAAATGGAATCATCAGGACAGTTGATGTTTTAAGCAAAGGTGTAGTGAATAAGCAGACAATAGATAAATTAGTGCCGTTAGAAATACACAGTGTTGAAAACAAACGTAGTGATTCTCCAGAAACCCCACAGACTAAAGTTGTTCAGAAAAGACAGTTAGCAGTGGTGGTGAGTGAGAAAATCAAATTAATGTTAAGAGAGGAATAGTTCACAATGGCGAACTGCCACCGCCCCCCAGTGTGGAGAATTTTTTTCCAGGAGGGGGGCATCTGCCCCTTTCAGCCCTTTCAGACTGAGGGACGACCCTCTCAGAAAGAGCAAAGGCATCTTGCTTCTGCATAACACTTTTAATTGGAAGCATATGACTAGTGTGTCATAGTCAAGCCACCTCTTTGCAAGAGACCGGAGTTGCAACTAGGGTGGGTTAATGAGAAGTCAAATAATCTCCTATTGAAACAGGACAATTAAGGAAATCCTGCAGCCACTTTATTACCATGTTAAAGATAGCATACACAGTCGTCTAAGCCCAGACATCAAGAAATCAAACATCTAGTATAGCTTTGTTGAAGTTTGGCAAGGAAGGCAAATTTGCTTGGATCAGCACTTCCTTTATGATCAGAGACGCCGAGGGCAGTGCAGCTGAAGTGGGGTAGGGGCGATTAGATTGCTTTAAACCTTGCCAGAGGAAACATTGATGCCAGGATAACGAACAAAGAACACTGTTCCGCGCATTTATGTGAATAAAAGACAATCCACATTCGCGGTATATTACAGAGAAGCATGCGCATCTCTCTGTAGTGACATTACTGTGAATTTAAAATGAGTGAAAG
Source organism: Cherax destructor (assembly GCA_009830355.1). NCBI lineage: Eukaryota > Metazoa > Arthropoda > Malacostraca > Decapoda > Parastacidae > Cherax > Cherax destructor. The sequence goes on from WNWK01006482.1 coordinate 46,497, forward strand.
ACAAAGCAGTGTCGTATACTGAGTGTATTGAGAACTATCTTTATAGACTTACAGTACACCAATGCACTCATTCTTCAATCAGGACAACGATATCCAGGTAAAGATACTAGTTAGGTCAGCTGCGTAGCAGATAGCTAGTTCATTATATCTCAAGATGTACCACAAAACACAGTTACCGTTGGGTCATCGAACCCAACACAAGTGAGTGTTGTGAACCACCTGTACCTCTGTGTGTTGAATACCTTGGTGTGATGAAGGAGTCTAGAGAAACACTGCTACACCTGCGACACTGCGACACCTTCTACTCCTGTTACGCCTGCTACACCTGCGACACCTGCTACATCTGCTACTTCTGCTGCTACGACTACCCCTGTTACACCTGGTGCACCTGCTTTCACCTGCTACTCCTGCTGCACCTGCTACAACTGATTCACCTGCTAATCCTGCTACACCTGTTACACCTGCTACACCCGCTACTCCTGCTAAACCTGTTACACTTGCTACACCTGCTACACCCGGTACTCTTGATGTAACGACTACTCCTGCTACACCTGCTACACATGCGACACCTAATACACCTGCTACTCCTGCTTTACCTGCTGCTACGACTACCCCTGTTACACCTGCTACTCCTGCTTTCACCTGCTACTCCTGATGTACCTGCTGCAACTGCTTCACCTGCTAATCCTGCTAATCCTGCTACACCTGTTACACCTGCTACACCCGCTACTTCTGCTACACCTGTTACACGTGCTACACCCGGTACTCTTGCTACACCTGCTACTCCTGATACACCTGCTACTCCTGCTGCAAAGACTACTCCTACTACACCTGCTACACATGCGACACCTGCTACAACTGCTTCTCCTGCTGCTACGACTACCCCTGTTACACCTGCTGCACCTGCTGCAACTGCTTCACCTGCTAATCCTGCTACACCTGTTACACCTGCTACACCCGCTACTCCTGCTACACCTGTTATACCTGCTACACCCGGTACTCTTGCTACACCTGCTACTCCTGCTACACCTGCTACTCCTGCTGCAACGACTACTCTTGCTACACCTGCTACACATGCGACACCTGCTACACCTTCTACTCCCGCTACACCTGCTACTCCCGCTACACCTGCTACACCCGCTACTCCTGCTACACCTGTTACACCTGCTACACCTGTTACACATGCTACACCCGCTACTCTTGCTACACCCGTTATTCCTGCTACACCTGTTACACCTGCTACACCTGTTACACCTGCTACACCTGTTATACCTGCTACACCCGCTACTCCTGCTACACCTGCTACTCCTGCTACAGCTGCTACTCCTGCTACACCTGCTTCTACGGCTACCCCTGTTACACCAGCTGCACCTGCTACTCCTGCTACACCTGCTACTACGACTACCCCTGTTACACCTGCTGCACCTGCTACTCTTGCCACACCTGCTGCACCTGGTACTACTGCTACACCTGCTACTACGACTACCCCTGTTACACCTGCTGCACCTGCTACTCCTGATATATATATATATATATATATATATATACAAAAAGATCACAGTAAACAGGTGATATCAAAATATGCAAAACAACCATATGTTTCTTGGGTATTTTAAATCATTAGCTATTTCATAAATTTTACAGATTTCTTCATGTATGAACTCTGGACTACAAATGCGTAAAGCTCTCAAAAACATAGAAGAGAAAACCGACACTTTAACTCTATCTTCACATCAAGATAGAGTTAAAGTGTCGGTTTTCTCTTCTATGTTTTTGAGAGCTTTACGTATTTGTAGTCCAGAGTTCATAGATGAAGAAATCTCTAAAATTTATGAAATAGCTAATGATTTAAAATACCCAAGAAACATAATTGATAGATCTTTTAAAATAGCTAGAAATACTTTTTACAATCCAAAAAGGGACAACCAACCTTATTCAACCAAAAATATGTTGGTTCTCCCTTACCATGAAAACTTGGTTGATATGCCTTCTTTTCTTAAGAATTTTAATATCAAAGTTGTATTTAAAAATCTTGATACAGTAAAAAGACTTTTGATAAAAAATTCCCACCAAAATGCTGACGGATGTGTCTATAAGATTCCCTGTAAAATATGCGATAAAGTTTAACATAAGAACATAAGAACATAAGAAAGGAGGAACACTGCAGCAGGCCTGTTGGCCCATTCTAGGCAGGTCCTTCACATTCCATCCCACTAACAGAATATTTGTTCAACCTAATTTTCAATGCTATCCAAGAAATAAGCTTTGATAATTTTATTTACTCATGTGCAATTCCCACTCAAATCCAACCCCTTTCACTCATAAATTTATCCAACCTAAATTTAAAACTACCCAAGGTCCTTGCTTCAATAACCCTACTAGGCAGACTGTTCCACTCATCAACTACCCTATTTCCAAACCAATACTTTCCTATATCCTTTCTAAATCTAAACTTATCTAACTTGAATCCATTATTGCGGGTTCTCTCTTGGAGAGATACCCTCAAGACCTTATTTATATCCCCTTTGTTAATACCCATTTTCCACTTGTATACCTCGATCATGTCTCCCCTCATTCTACGTCTTACAAGTGAATGTAATTTAAGGCTCTTCAATCTTTCTTCGTAAGGAAGATTTCTAATGCTATGTATTAATTTAGTCATTCTACGCTGAATGTTTTCTAACGAATTTATGTCCATTCTGTAATATGGTGACCAGAACTGAGCTGCGTAATCTAGGTGAGGCCTTACTAATGATGTATAAAGCTGTAATATAACCTCTGGACTTCTGTTGCTAACACTTCTTGATATAAATCCCAGTAATCTATTTGCCTTATTACGTACGCTTAGGCATTGCTGTCTTGGTTTAAGGTTGCTGCTTACCATCACCCCCAAGTCCTTCTCGCAATCTGTATGGCTAAGTTCTACGTTATTTAACTTATAAGTGCTTAGGTTATGGACACTCCCGAGCTTTAGAACTTTGCATTTATCTACATTGAACTGCATCTGCCATTTTTCTGACATCTACGTCTGAATCGATTATCCTACCTATCTTCGTGTCATCAGCGAATTTGCTCATATCACTAGAAATTCCCTCGTCAAGGTCATTTATATATATTATAAACAACAACGGGCCCAAAACCGATCCCTGAGGAACGCCACTTGTTACAGATCCCCACTCCGATTTAACCCCATTTATGCACACCCTCTGCTTCCTATTGGTGAGCCATGACTCGATCCATGACAACACTTTTCCCCCAATGCCATGAGCAGCCACTTTCTTTAACAGTCTCTGATGTGGTACTCTATCAAAAGCCTTACTAAAATCCAAATAAACAATATCGAATTCTTTATCATTATCAACTGCCTCAAAAGCCTTACTGAAAAAAGTTAATACATTAGTTAGGCAGGAACGGCCCCTGGTGAATCCATGCTGAGTATCATTAATCAAATTATGCCTATCGAGATGGCTTCTTATGTTATCAGCTATAATCGACTCTAGTAATTTGCCTACAATTGATGTTAGACTTATTGGGTGGTAATTTGATGGTAACGACTTGTCCCCTGCTTTAAAAATAGGAATTACATTAGCCATCTTCCACGTATCCGGCATTACACCTGTTTGAAGAGATAGGTTAAAAATGTTAGTTAAGGGTTCACAGAGTTCTATTTTGCATTCCTTAAGAACCCTTGAAAAAAGCTCATCAGGGCCTGGCGATTTATTTTGCTTCAAACGGTCTATCTGTTTGAAGGCAATATATATATATATATATATATATATATATATATATATATATATATATATATATATACATGTTAATATCATTGAACTACGCAGAAAAACGCGGTATTAGAACGCTCGTTTGTTGCTGTTGACGAGTTTAGCTTAGCTCACACCGTGATGCCTTAAACCATTTAGCTACAGACTCCTCATAACACTAGGTAGCGTGGCTGTAAAATAATGTTGCTTCCTTGCGCCAGGCACACTACTGTGCCTCAGACATGGTCTTCGGCTACTTCATTCTCCTGTATATTCTGGCCTCAGGAAAACACATGGTTTATAACTTGACTATCTAACGTTTTGAGGCACCTGTAGCTAAGTGGTTTAAGGTTCCAGTTGTGTGATGCTTCTCTATACTCGAGTGAGGAATCCTGCAGCTAAGCAAAACGTTTCATCAGTAAAGACTCTTAGTGTTGCACATGTGTTGTATTAACTTGTCGATATACTATACCTTTTATAATATGACACAAGACTAAGACGCAGGATGCACTCACTCAAGACTAAGAAGCAGGGTGAACTCACTCAAGGCTAAGACGCAGGATACACTCACTCAAGGCTAAGACGCAGGATACACTCACTCAAGACTAAGAAGCAGGATGCACTCACGCAATAAATTTATTGCGTAAGTAAAGTCGCTCATTTGAATCCTTCACGATTTTTCTCGCCTAATTATACAGTAAACACAATTTATGACAATTAATGTTTCCTTTCTCTTTAAAAAGGAAGATTTAGAGGACTGTTAGTTTCTCAAACATTTGGATTCTCCATTGTATGTTAAGAAGGCTTTATAATGTTATGTTTCTTAATTGAATGTCATATTTTCGAAGTTCATCGCAGGTGATCCTCAAGTTGTATGGGATTATCTTTGTGTGTTTACTTCTGTTCACCTATTTATGTTTACCCATTTGCTTTTATCTATTTGTGTTTACATATCGGTCTTTATTTATGTGTGTGGTAATCTGTTTGCAACTAATACGAATGAGCTTTGTTTGTCGGGTTCTGACCAGCGTTTAGGTTCAATAAGTCGTCTTCTTAATTGTGTCTCTTGCCTTTTTAATATTTTACGTGTGTATTATGTCTTATATTTACTTTCTGTCAACTAGCTGGTGCATATATTAGTAAGCATATTATTTAACAACGGTTCGCTCGTTGCGGGGCTTTGCAAACTTCTGTACCCAAAGCGACGCTTCGTTAAATAAAAGTTTTACTCTGTTCATGTCTCTTTGATTCACCACATGTTCATTATTTTCAACACTATTTCTTAATTAATTAATTTTTAAAATATCAAAACATTTTCGTAGCATGTCTTTGGTTTTCTTTTATTAACACATCGGCCGATTCACACCAAGGCAGGGTGGCCCGAAAAAGAAGATCTTTCATCATCATTCACTCCATTACTGTCTTGCCAGAGGCATGCTTACACTACAGATATAAAACTGCAACATTAACACCCCTCCTTCAGAGTGCAGACACTGTACTTCTCATCTCCAGGACTCAAGTCCGGCCTGCCGGTTTCCCTGAATCCCTTCATAAATGTTACTTTGCTCACACTCCAACACCACGTCAAGTATTAAAAACCATTTGTCTCCCAACCCCGCCTTCCATCCACTACAGATTTATGCACTTTCGAATTCATTCTATTTTGTTCCATCCTCTCTACAAGTACGAACCACCTCAGCCCTCTGGATAATAGTTTTGGTTATCTTGCACCTCCTAATTCCAAACAACGAATTCTCTGCATTATATTCACACCACACATTGCCCTCAGACACGATGTCTCCACTGCCTCCAGCCTTCTCCTTGTTGCAACACTCACCAACCCATGCTTTACTCCCATATAAGAGTGTTGTTATCACTATACTCTCATACTCTTATACTCGAGATCGATTGGGATAGGTTGTCCCAAACGGATTCCTCGCAGAGCAGTTCAGTATTATTTATTGACAGGTTAAGTACACAGGATAATGAGCTCTGCTAAGCCTTCAGCAAATCAGTAATCTACAGTAAGCCACAGATTATATCCAGTAGAGTGTCTGCCTAGATATCTGAAACGTGTACTTTCTGCTCACTACCGATGAACCGAAAACAATATCTGTAACGGTTGTGTTAAATAAGAATTGTATGGTAAGATGAGGAACGTCAGTCAAGTAAATAATGCAGAATACTTTCCATAAATAAGCCGCACATAGAAAACTTTCTTGCTAATTGTGTATTGTTCCCTTTATTTCTTCAGATTACTTTCAAGTGGACGAGACAGTATAAACATTGAGAAAAATATAATTTATTGTATAATTAAATTTATTTATTGGATTTCCTGAAAATATATGCAGTATAATGTGTCAGAATCCGATAAATAATGTTAGGAACGGATGAAATTACGGGATGTCACGCCAGCGATAATACATTAGGAATAAGGTCAAAGAAGAACACAGAAGATTACCTGTAAATAATAAATTTTATCATCGGAACGAAGCATAATGTAACGATTCTTTAAATGAAATAATTAGAATTCAGGGACTAATGAAAAATTATTCACGTTAAAACTTTACCGCAATTTTAATTAGTTGCCAGCAGTTAATGTCTCTATTTTTATTAATTTTATGTATACATATATATTATTGTAGCCACGAACGAGTGGCATTGATCAATGACAACACTGAGACTAGCCAAGGAGTCGAACCCACACTGCTTTCGCCCGCCTCATGGTGAGCGAAAGACAGATGACGCTCTAGTCCACGGGGCCACACAATTCTCAAGAATGACGCATCCAGCCAAGCTAGATGTTGTACCCGTCATACGAGAACATACGATGGTGTGGACGCCTCTGAGCTAATTTCATTCTACTCCCAGTTCAAAATTTTATATTATTGTACGCACGAACGAGTGGTATTGATCAATAAAAACACTGCGACTAGCCAAGGAGTCGAACCCATGCTGCTTTTGCGCGACTCATTGTGAGCGAAAGACAGATGACTCTAGTCTATGTGACTAGCTCTGGCTCTTGTCTCCACACTATCCTACTTTGGGAAAACTTTCCCTTATTTCTCCTGTTGCTAATTTTGTAAAATTGTATAGCCCTGGTGACGCACGGAGACGTTTGAAAGAACTTGAGCTGAAGATTTCCACCCTCCGGGTCTTGTCACATATATATATATATATATATATATATATATATATATATATATATATATATATATATATATATATATATATATATATATATATATATATATATATATATATATATATATATATATATATGTGTGTCGTGCCGATTAGGTAAAACTGGTCAATTACCAAGAACTCATCTAAAATTAGGTCCTTTCAAAAATTTTCTCTTTTACGTTTAAAGATATATTTTTTTCATTTATGTTAATGTAAGAATTTATAATTTTGTACCAAGAGAAACTTTGAAAACCTACCTAACCTTATTACAACAAGCGCAATTTAATTTAGCCTAACCCAACTAAATATATTTTAGATACGTTAACATTAATTTAATAATAAACAAACACAATGAAATATATTTTTTTCGTTTGGTTCAGTACGATTTTTGCGAAATTATTGCATACACAAATTTTCGCTTGTCCTATATGGCAAGAAGAGCGTTGCTATTTAAGCCAAAATCGCAAGTTTTACCTAATCGGCACGACATATATATATATATATATATATGTCGAATTAACGAGGGGAAAAAGGTGAGTGGTGCACTGAGGAGTCTGTGGAGACAGAGAACTTTATACATAAAAGCAAAGAGGGGAATGTATGAGAGTATAGTTGTACCAACGCTCTTGTATGGGTGTGATTCATGGGTTGTGAATGTTGTAACAAGGAGAAGACTGGAGGCAGAGGATATATCATAAGAACATGTTTGTGTGCAATGTGTGGTGTGAATATAATGCAGAGAATCCCTAGTTTGGACAATAGGAGGAGGTGCGGGATTACCAAAACAATTATTAAGAATGCTGGGGAGGGGTTGTTAAGGTGGTTCTAACATTAAGAGAGGATGGAACAAAATAGAATGATTTAGAGAGTGCATAAATCTGTAGTGAAGAGAAAGGTTAGAGTGAGGGAGTAAGGGAGGTTTTAGTGTGCGAGGGACTTGGGCTTCCAGCAAGTGTGCGTGAGCGTGTTAGATAGGAGCAGGTGAAGCCAAATGTTTTTTAGGACTTGACGTGCTGTTGGAGTGTAAGCAAGGTAACATTTATGAAGGGTTTCAGGGAAACCGGCAGGCCGGACTTGATTCCTGGAGATGGGAAGTACAGTGTCTGCACTCTGAAGGAGGTGTGTTAATGTTTTATAACTGTAGTGTAAGCATGCCTCTGGCAAGACAGTGATGGAGTGAGTGATGAAACGGCCGATGGTTAATAAAAAAAAAAAAAAATATGCATATTCAATAACGCAGACCGACAAGTGGTAATCTGAGAAACGGTTTTTAGCAGAGAAAATCTTTTATTATACGATGTTTCTAAACAAAACTTGAAAGATTATTTTTTTTTAAGAAACTCAAACTCTTTCTTAAAAAAAAAGTCTTTGCAATGCGTGTAACTTTACTAACCATGACTAATGGATTCCTGAAGTAACTTCCTGGTTCATTGCTTGCTCACAAGTGTTAATAAATCATTCGCACGTGCGTTCGTTACTGGTAAACAGACTCATCACAGAAACAGTCAACACTGTTTTAATGACTTACCTCAGCCACACTCCAGAATGAATTCATTACTATTCACGTTCATTTCATAATCTTCAATATTAAATACCCATCTACTCACGTTCATTCCTCAACTAGTTTGTGGCTTCATCAGGGCCACACTCAACACTGTTAACTTACCCAAGCCTAATATTGACTCTCTGACGCAAAGGAAATAAAAGAGCGGTATTTAAAGTAGTAATAACTTGTCTGAAGTTGCCCACCCACAGCACCACCTTGTATTAAGGTGGCCACCCTCAGCAGTATTATGTATGAAGGTGGCCACCCTCAGCAGTATTATGTATGAAGGTGGCCACCCTCAGCAGCACTATGTATGAAGGTGGCCACCCTCAGCAGCACCATATATGAAGGTGGCCATCCTCAGCAGCACCATATATGAAGGTGGCCACACTCAGCAGCACTATGTGTGAAGGTGGCCACCCACAGCAGCACCATGTGTGAAGGTGGCTACCCTCAGCAGCACCATGTGTAAAGGCGGCCACTTTCAACAGCACCACCTTGTGGGAAGGTGGCCACCCTCAGCAGTTGGATGTGAGTAAACTTGTTACTGAAGAGCAAACACTGCTATGTTTGCAGCCTTGTTACAGGGAGGCAAACATCTCAATGTTTGCTTCCTTCCTCGCCTCGCTCCAGCCTCTCCTTCCAAGATATAGCTTTTATTGCCGTCATCATCATCATCCAGAGAAATAAGAATGGTTCCTCTGTCTCTTCTCAATTGCTTTCACTGTGATTTTTAATCAGCATTTGTTTGATGTGCAGAAGTCTTAACCTTGTGAAACTTCGGCTGATTCACGAAGAAAACACAAAGTAGCTTTATGCACTTCTCGTTCATAGGTTGTTAATGACTCTGCTCTGCTGAAAGTGCGCTGTGAATCAACACTGTTGTTTGGAGCTTGTGTTGGTCTTGTTGAGCTCGGACTGTGGCGGCGTCTCCAGCAGCACATTTTCCTCGCTGATATTTGATTGCTGCTGTGATATATGCCTCATTTTTTTCCTCTCTTGATGATTTATGCTCTAGTTTTCTAACGTTTATTATAAGCTTTTTTTTTCTTAAGCTTCTGTAACTATTCTCGCTAAGAGAGGAGGAGAGTAAAACTAAGATATTTTCTTTGGGATATTCACTTTTACAATAGCGGTTGAAGTCCCTTGGAAACTATATTTCCTTAATGGCACAATGACTCCACTGTTGTGCCATTAAGGTTGTTGCGGTAACAAAATGTAAATATATTGGAGTTTCAAGCATTTTTCTATTGGGAATAGCTGTTGGTTGTAGTTCTCTAGTAGAAAAATATGTTTAACCTCAACAGTGACAGGAGTTGCAAGAACTGGTGACCCATTTGATCAATGTGGAAAGTCCACTTGATTCAAATTGGACATGTGCTAAGCAATTTAGCGTTGGTTTTACTGCTCTTTGTGAGGGATATCCTAGCTGTCCAGGGTGGCAGCGTTGGGCAGCTAGCGAAGGAAAGTTTAGAATACGCTTCGGTCTGTCCTAGACCATTATCGAATCACGACTGAACTATGGGTATGTTGGGAACTGATGCAGCCAGAGTATTCAACATTTATTCTTAATTGGTTAAGGACTATAAAATTAGGTAATGCTTTTAATTCGAGGAGGCAGTCAGGTAAACTTGATCACCTCCCGGCTGCACCGGTCATCACTCCTGTAATCCTTGTTCACCATAAAATCTATTATATATTAAGTGGCTGTGAAAATTCTGCTCTTTACTGAACATTATTTTGATGCTGTTTTTTAATATTACGTATTGTGATTCTAACCATAAAAATGACGACTTCCAAGACTGTTGAAGATGTTATTCATACAACTTGCAAATACTGACTCGGTAACATTGTTGTCAATGAGCATTTACTGAAGATAATCTACTAGGTATTCCCGAAGTGGGTCATTTTAGTGGCTGCCAGATTTTTTATTCTTATTTTCTTCAACTTGTTTTCGTCCAGTAATTGAAACCACTCCCAGCAGCGGAGCTTCGAAGTTGCTTCCTAATTCAACGACGGCGGAGATTGTAAGTCAAGTGTGTAGGTGCTGATGAAATCCCATGGTGAAATAAACCTGAATTTCAGTTAAATACCTTAAATAAATTTCAGTTCATCTCTTCTGAACGGATTCAGTATTTAATGGGTGATGCATCTTATGGCCAGGATAGTGCCGTCATGGCCAGGATAGTGCCGTCATGGCCAGGATAGTGCCGTCAATTTTTGTTTGTATGTGGGCACATTTGCCAATAAAGTAAAATATCTAGTGCTTCCTCACTTAGAATATTGCTCAGTGCTGACGGTCCCGTTCAAAGCAGGAGAAATATCAGAGCTGGAACAAATACAGTGATCGTTTACGGCTCACATTGAGCCAATAAAGTATCTAAATTATTGGGAACGCCTTCAAGTCTTGAACATGTACTCATTGATAACAAAAAAGCACAATACCGTGACTGGAACAATACACACACAACCCGCACATAGAAAAGAAGGAGCTTACGACGACGTTTCGGTCCGACTTGGACCATTTACAAAGTCACACTAACACAAAGAAAAAGTAGAAGGGGTATTTATAGGCCAGCAGACAGGGAAGGGCACAAGAAAGTGGTGGAGGGGTAATAGTGGAAGTAGTAGAGGTAGTGGAAGTAGTAGTAGTGGAGTCAGTCATATTCTAGGAAAGAGGAGCACTGCAATAAAGTTTGCGGCCCACACAGGGTAAGGACAAGAACACAGAGGGGGAAAAAATGATGAAAATAAAATAAAGAAGGACACATACAAGGAGAAATACAGAGGAAAGAGAAGAAAGGAGAAGGAGGAAGAGATAGAAGGGGAAGGAATCAGGTTAAGTCACGGGTGTTCTGAAGTTTGGAGCATTTAACAATGTAATGGAAGAGGAAAGCATCTACAGAGACAAAGCCAGGGCTAAGATTCATACAGGGAAAGTTGTGTATAAGGGAGGATTCAACCAGACGGCGACTGTGAAAGTTAGACGTAGGGTAGACAGTTTTAGCAGAAGACCAATCAATAGGAAATGGTCCAAGTCGGACCGAAACGTCGTCGTAAGCTCCTCTCTTCTATGTGTGGGTTGTGTGTGCACATGTACTCATTGGAGCAGAGGAGAGAGAGATACATAATAATATATACCTGGAAAGTACTCGAGGGCCTGGTCCCAAATCTGCTCACTGCCATAACAACATACTGGAGTGAGAGATATGGGAGGAAGTGTAAATTATACCCAGTGAGGAGCAGGGGTGCGGTGGGGACAATAAGGGAGCACTGTATCAACATTCGGGGTCCCAGACTATTCACCATCTTACCATAAGATATCAGAAACACGGCTGGGACAAGTGTAGAAGCCTTCAAGAGGAAACTGGCACCATCACAGCCTGGTGCCAGTTCAACCAGGCTGTGATGGATACGTGGGGCAGCAGCAGCAGCAGCCTGGTTGGCAAGGCAAGCACCAGACGAGCCTGGCCCGTGGCCGGGCTCAGAGAGTAGAGAAACTCTGGAAAATCATCAAAGGTTCAAAGGTATATCTAAAAAATCTTGGAACCGTTGGAATTCCCGCCATTACCGGAGAATGAATCTTCTAAAGAATAACTAAAGAATGGTTCCTCTGAACGGTTTCAAACCTTAAACGCTAGTGTATCATAATTAAAAGTTTGTATTGATTCTGGGCCGTGTATGTTCTAGTTTGTCAGTTTTCTTAGAGCAATTTTGACAAATTAGTTTCTTTAAAATAAAATAAAAATATTTTGCTAAAAGGATTATAGAAAATTTGAAAGAGAATATAAATGGGAAAAGAAAACCAAAAAACCTATACATTTACTGCATTTACTGATAGGCTATCGTGTTTTCAATATACTGGTTTTTTTTCAGTTTAGCTTGGGCTGTGTATGTTCTAATTTTCCTTTTTTTTAAGGAATTCGTGTATTATTTTCATACGATGATTTGCGAATGCTTCTTCAGTTTGGCTTCAGATCTTCAGTGGTAGTATTTAACTCCATTACAGATCTTCAGAGGTAGTATTTAACTCCATTACAGATCTTCAGTGGTAGTATTTAACTACATTATAGATCTTCAGTGGTAGTATTTAACTCAATTACAGATCTTCAGTGGTAGTATTTAACTCCATTACAGATCTTCAGTGGTAGTATTTAACTCCATTACAGATATTCAGTGCAAGTATTTACCTCCATTACAGATCTTCAGTGGTAGTATTTAACTCCATTACAGATCTTCAGTGGTAGTATTTAACTCCATTACAGATCTTCAGTCGTAGTATTTAACTCCATTACAGATCTTCAGTGATAGTATTTAACTCCATTACAGATCTTCAGTGGTAGTATTTAACTCCATTACAGATCTTCAGTGGTAGTATTTAACTCCATTACAGATCTTCATTGGTAGTATTTAACTCCATTACAGATCTTCAGTGGTAGTATTACTACATTACAGATCTTCAGTGGTAGTATTAACCATTACAGATCTTCAGTGGTAGTATTTAACTACATTACAGATCTTCAGTGGTAGTATTTAACTCCATTACAGATCTTCAGTGGTAGTATTTAACTCCATTACAGATCTTCAGTGGTAGTATTTAACTCCATTACAGATCTTCAGTGGTAGCATTTAACTATATTACAGATCTTCAGTGGTAGTATTTAACTCCATTACAGATCTTCAGTGGTAGTATTTAACTCCATTACAGATCTTCAGTCGTAGTATTTAACTCCATTGCAGATCTTCAGTGGTAGTATTTAACTCCATTACAGATCTTCAGTGGTAGTATTTAACTCCATTACAGATCTTCAGTGGTAGTATTTAACTCCATTACAGATCTTCAGTGGTAGTATTTAACTCCATTACAGATCTTCAGTAGTAGTATTTAAATCCATTACAGATCTTCAGTGGTAGTATTTAACTCCATTACAGATCTTCAGTGGTAGTATTTAACTCCATTACATATCTTCAGTGGTAGTATTTAACACCCATTACAGACTTATGCCACAATCTGCACTGTTCCAGTCGCGTGCTCTGAGGTTCGGTGGACTGGGCTATACAATACATGGGATTGATACATTTCTGGAATTGTGCACCGAAGAAAATACAGTTAATTTGTTTTAATACTTTGAGCCGCTAGATAAACCTGATACGTCTGGTGCTGTGCAGTTTGATGAATTTTGATGAAATATTCAATGTTAGGGTCCAAATATTTTCAGGTCATGGGAAGCAATGCGAAATATCTCTCTATAAGTTTTGTATATAAATGTAAATGATGCCAGACATTAGTATTACCACTCTGTGTCCACCCTTGTATAACTAATTTAACATGAATGGAAATTCAAAATGTATCTTTACAACATGTGGATATCACTGAATAAAAAGATGTATTTTTTATAGTATTTTGACACATTCGTGATGCTCCTGCCTGATGCGATTTGAGCATGTGAGCTGCCCAGTTACCGAGCCATCTATGAGGGAAGCGTTTATGAGTGCTTAGCTGACACCCATGGACAAGAAATAAGCCTAAGAGATGGGCAAACACAGAGAGAGAGAGAGAGAGACTGAACTACTGAGGATCACTGGCCGTTACTAGGGCAACAGAGCCAGCAGCGAGGACAAGTACTCTTGGTAGGGATTGACAGGGATCGGAACGGACCTGGGCCAGAACAAATCCAGTGAAACACAACCCAAATCAACTAAAATATGGTTATGTTTGGCACCAGCGCACACGCTATGCTGGCAGCTGAGTTCTCTCTCGACTCCACAGCAGACTTACCAGACCCGTTGGCTCAATAGAGCAATAATAATAATAATAATAATAATAATAATAATAATAATAATAATAATAATAATAATAATAATAATAATAATAATAATAATAATAATAATAATAATAATAATAATAATAATAATAATAATATGTACTCAAATCAAGTGAGATCAAGGTTATTAATTTTTCTCCTCCTCATTATCCACCATCACCACCACCACCACCTGCTCCTCCTCCTCCTCCCACCTCCACCACCACCTCCTCCTCCTCCTCCTCATCTTCCTGTTGTTATTCCTCTTTCACTCTCTCCTCCTCCTACTCTTCAACTCTTTTACCTTTCATCGACTACGTCTTGAGTCACAACTCATCATCTTTTGACACCAATGATTGAGATTATCTCCATTACTTCCTTCACTTAGAACGACACAACAGCAGATTTTACAAAGAACTCATCTCTGCCTTGTTCCAAATGAGTCAACGAATTAGAGAAATTGCAATAAACAGATATATATATATATATTCTAGAAGATATACAACTGAACGGGTAATAACATAATGCGAGCAGATAAATGAGACAGTGGCTTCACCTCGTCTGTCATCAGTATATAAGCCCCATCCTCGCGAATACCTGGAGTATACCTGGAAAGGTTTTCGGGGGTCAATGCCCCAGCGGCCCGGTCTGTGACCACGCCTCGAATGCTGCACTTTTGTCAAGATTGATGGACTGATCACATCTACTTTAGGCAGAGGGACTGATTACCTCAAACTCCACCTCGTCTTCCACTTTCTCTGCATTGGACTGAAGAAGCCACCGGCTGGCGAAACGTTTCCAGAATAAAGTTACCCAAATGTCGCACAAGTGTTCTCATCAACTTAAGAGAGTTTTATAAACCATTTACGTATTCACATAATGCGAGCTCACTATAGCTGTGTTAAATTTACGAGTGTACGGTAGGTGATTTACTTAAGAATTCATCAGCTAGCATAACCAAGGTGATGAGGGCTGTGGGCGTGAACTATGCTTGACCCAGGCTCGAATCCCTGTACATCTCTCGATAAGTTATAGCACTTCATAATGTTATTTATTTCTCCCCGCGCACACCACACACACACACACACACACACACACACACACACACACACACACACACACACACACACACTCACTCACTCACTCACACACACTGAGTCTCGACAACTGCAACCACAATTAGGCGAGTACAATTAGGTGAGTACACACACACACACACACACACACACTTACACGCGCGCGCGCGCGCACTAGAGTATGCAGCACCAGTATGGAACCCTCACCTAGTCAAACACGGCACGAAATTTGAGAAAGTGCAAAAATTTGCAACACGTTTATTCCCGGAACTGAGAGGTATGTCTTATGAGGAGAGGTTAAAGGAACTCAACCTGATGACACTAGAGGACAGGAGGGACAGGGGAAACATGATAACAACGTATAAAATAATAAAATACTGAGAGGAATTAACAAGGTAGACAGGGCTCGAATGTTTCAGAGATGGGATAGAGGTAAAAGGGGCCACAATTAGAAGCTGAAAACTCAGATGAGTCATAGGGATGTTAGGAAATATTTCTTTAGCCTTAGAGTTGTGAGGAAGTGGAATAAGCTGGAGAGTGAAGTAGTGGAAGCAAGTTCCATACATAGCTTTAAGAAGAGGTATGATAAAGCTTATTGAGCAGGGAGCAAGTGAATTAGAATCGACCAGTGAAGAGGCGGGGTCAGGAGCTATGACTCGACCCCTGCAACCACATATAGGTGAGTACATATAGGTGAGTACACATACACACTCACACACACACACACACACACACACACACACACACACACACACACACACACACACACACACACACACACACACACATTTACTCTGTGTTATAATACTCCAATACATTTTTCTTCGTACCTCGTAATTCTGCCGCCTGAATATTCCACTTTATATATTATATTCACTAAATATAATCAATCTCAAATAATTATATGGACAACTGACCGATGTCAGTCCTAGTAATCAGATGGTCACCGGCGACAGAAGCTGCTTTCTGCTAGTGTCAGTCTTATCGGACTTATATATATCCTAGTGACATATAACAAATAATCTAAATTCACTCTCATCACATTGCATACGATATATATTGAAAATTCAATTGCGTAGAATATAGAAGACTTATAAGACCGAGATATGGTCTCACATATGACTCAATATGCTGAGTGTGTGTGTGTGTAGTGAGGATTTTGTCAGGTCACATGTTAAGTAAGATTTCATGTTAGACAAAGTTTAAATTGCTCACAAGTGTTATTCATTATAAATGAATCTAATGTACATAACCCTAAACTTACATATTCATACTGAAATCAGCACTATTTTTTTGGTGAACTTGAAGCGATTGTATTACGCTGATACAATTTTCTCTGCGTTTCGAAAATCAAATGGGTGGTTGAAATCTCTAGTGTACATGAAAGCACTTATTTGTTAGCTTTCTCTTTATTTTGAATATATTTTCTTTGGTTTCCCTTAATATTTAACACATCTAAAAATGGTAATTAATTTAAATTATTAACGATAATCAGGAATTTAAATTCATAATATTAAAAAAAACACAAATAACTGCTCTTAAGTACGCTAAAATTCTTCACAACATGAGAGATAAACTTTATGGATTCTCACGCATGTTTTTGAGAGCTCTTAGCATTTGCAGCCCAAAGTTCATAGGAAATTTTTTTTTTGTAAATTTACGAAATAGAAAGTGATCTAAAATAACCAAAAAAATAATATATTTTTTTTAATTGTCAGAGGTAGATTTTACAATTCAAAAAAGGACAGGGATATTCCTTCAACCAAGAATATGTTGCTTTTACCCTACCATGAAAATTTTCCTGATACACCTCCACTAAATAATTATAAAACCAAAGTTGTATTTAAAAATCTTGATACGTTAAAAAAAATGATTTACAATCCCCCCAAAATGCTGAAGTCTGTGTCTATAAGATTCCCTGTATAAAATACAATAAAGTTTATTACAGTCACACTGAACTAAGATTACAACAACATAAATGTAACATTTGAACCGGACGAGAATCTAATGCTCTGTTTATTCAAGTGAAATATTTAACTACTCAGTCAATAATCATAATGCAGAGAAAGTTGTATCAGCACGTCTATGGTTGAACTTAATATAATCGAATGAAGTTTCATGAAAAATAGTACTTATTTCAGTACGCATATAAGTTCAGAGTTACGTATATAAATTAAATTCATTTATAATGAATAGAAATGATGAGAAATTTAAATTTTGCCTGACATGTCACTCATGAAATCTTACTTGATAAGTGACCTGAAAAGATTTTCACTACACTCCCACGTTCAGCGTGTTGGCTCATGTGTGAGGTCATATCTCGGCCTTGTAAGTCTTCTCTTGTGTTGTTATTTTTATTATTCTTTGATAATGGTAGAAATCACGAAAGCGCTTGAAATTTCACTATTTTTTCACTTAGGTTATTTTGTATTTTGTGATTCTACCTGTTAACTGAAAAAAAAAAAACGAAACTTTTCCTCCTTTTTACATTTACTTTCTACATTTAGTAAGTTATACTGGAAAAACCTAGAGACACAAGGGGGACCATAAACGTGAAGGGCTAAGATGATGCTGAAGCCCGAGGTCCAACTAGAACGCTCAGTAGGTCCGGATTCGGACCGTGGGCCGCCAATTGAGTAGCCCTGTACTACACCATAGCAGATGACCTGTGGATAGAGGCGTGTGCCACTGCTAGGCCATCCCAGTATGACTGTTTGTAGTTACTGGGGTAGGGAAGAGAGTAAATCTGGTTGCGGAACCTGTTAGACTATCCCATAGCCTGGCTTCATCACTGAACGTTTGGTCACGAAACATGACATTGTCCCTAAGGTGTTCAGGAAGAATCATCACTGCTGTGTGTGTGTGTGTGTGTGTGTGTGTGTGTGTGTGTGTGTGTGTGTGTGTAGTGGAGGAAGAACGTGCGTGCCAGAGAGAAAAACGTGTGTCCGTGGTAGAGTGACATTCCCAAATGACATACCTCTTAAGCAGAATGGTAAACAAGCATGCGACTTAAATAAAATATTTTTTTTTACTGGGCATTGTACGCACACACACTTTCTCTTACCTACATCACTTTATTTGAAAGCCCTTTAATTACTAAAAGACATAAAGATAGGGAATAGGATGAAGTTGGAGCCATCTGTGGGCATCGATTTCATTTGGACAAATGACTTTATTATAGCAATGTCTCTATGTTGTACTGTTGTACAAACATGTTCCAAACTCTAGTCATTCTAAGAATAAATGATCTCAGATGAAGTGATGATCTTGAGAAGGATAGTTACTGTTCGCGGCCCATCTTGTTGCGTACAAACTATCTTCTCTCTCTCTCTCTCTCTCTCTCTCTCTCTATCTCTCTCTGCTTTTAGAGGAAATCTTTAAAAAACTGATATAAACTAGTTTCCCAGCTATCAAAGGAGTTTTGGATACACTGTTTCCTCTACAATTGTAATCTCAATAATTAAATTCTTTAGTGGGTCTGCAAAAAGTAATGAATTATGCACACAGACGCATATATCTCTATCCATCTATCTTTTTATATATATATATATATATATATATATATATATATATATATATATATGTCGTGCCGATTAGGTAAAACTGGTCAATTAGCAAGAACTCATCTAAAATTAAGTCCTTTCTAAAATTTTCTCTTACACGTTTAAAGATATATTTTTTCATTTATGCTAATGTAAGAATTTATAATTTTGTACCAAGATTTGGTTTATGTCTGCTTGGAGTCTTGCAGTGTCTTCAACGGTGGACACTGTCATACAGATTCGGTGTCATCTGCAAAGGAAGACACAGCACTGTGGCTTATATCCCTGTCAATGTCTGATATGAGGATGAGGAATAGGATGGGAGCAAGTACTGTGCCTTGTGGAACAGAGCTTTTCACAGTAGCTGCCTCAGACTTTACTCTGTTGACTACTACTCTTTGTGTTCTACATGTTAGGAAATTATAGATCCATCTACCAACTTTTCCTGTTATTCCTTTATCACGCATTTGTGTGCTATTACACCATGGTCACACTTGTCAAAGGCTTTTGCAAAATCTGTGTATATAACATCTGCATTTTGTTTATCTTCTAGAGCATCCAGGACCTTGTCATAGTAGTCCAGTAGTTGGGACAGACAGGAGCGGCCTGCTCTAAACCCATGCTGTATTGGGTTGTGCAATTGATGGGTATCAAGATGGGTGGCAATCTTGCTTCTTAGAACCCTTTCAAAGATTTTTATGATATGGGACGTTAGCACAATTGGTCTGTAGTTCTTTGCTATTGCTTTACTGCCCCCTTTGTGGAGTGGGGCTATGTCTGTTCTTTTTAGTAGCTGCGGGACGATCCCAGTGTCCATGCTCCCTCTCCATAGGATGTTAAAAGCATGTGATAGGGGCTTCTTGCAGTTCTTGATGAACACGGAGTTCCATGAGTCTGGGCCTGGAGCGGAGTGCATGGGCATGTCATTTATTGCCTTTTTGAAGTCATTTGGCGTCGTGGTGATGTCAGAAAGGCATGCGTCTGTCAAGTTCTGTGGCACTCTCATAAAAAAATCATTTAGGTTTTCGATTTTCAGTCTGGTTAGTGGCTCTCTAAAAACTGAGTCATACTGGGATTTAAGTAACTCACTCATTTCCTTGCTGTCATCTGTGTAGGACCCATCCCGTTTAAGTAGGGGCCCAATACTGGTTGTTGTTCTCGACTTTGATTTTGCATAGGAAAAGAAATACTTAGGGTTTCTTTCAATTTTATTTATGGCTTTTAGTTCTTCCCGTGTCTCTTGATTCCTGTAAGATTCCTTTAGTTTTAATTCGATGTTTGCTATTTCTCTGATTAGTGTCTCCCTACGTATTTCAGAGATATTGGCCTCCTGTAGCCGCTCCGTTATTCTTTGCCTTCGCCTGTATAGGGAGCGCCTCTCTCTTTCTAGTTTGCATCTTCTGCTCCTTTTCCTTAAGGGAATTTGCCTTGAGCAAACCTCAAGTACCACAGAGTTAATTTGTTCTAGACATAGGTTGGGATCCATGATGCTTAAGCAATCTTCCCAGTTTATATCATTTAGGACTTGGTTTACTTGGTCCCACCTTATGTTTTTGTTATTGAAGTTGAATTTGGAGAAAGCTCCCTCACGGCTGATCACGTTTTGTTGATCTGGGGCTCCCCGCATGCATGTCTGGACCTCTATTATGTTGTGATCTGAGTATATTGTTTTTGATATGATGACATTTCGTATCAGATCATCATTGTTGGTGAAGATGAGGTCCAGCGTATTCTCTAATCTTGTGGGCCGCTCTACTATTTGCTGGTTTAAGGTGAATTTGGTGCAGAGATTTAAAAGTTCATGCATGTGTGAATTTTCATCTGAGCTGCCTCCTGGTGTTATCTCTGCTACCACATTGTTTGCAATGTTCCTCCATTTTAGGTGCCTGAGGTTGAAATCCCCCAGTAGCAAGATGTTGGGGGCAGGAGCTGGAAGATTTTCCAGACAGTGGTCAATTTTCAGAAGCTGTTCCTAGAATTGTTGGGACGTTGCATCCGGGGGCTTGTAGACAACCATGATGACCAGGTTTTGATTCTCGACCTTTATTGCTAATACAGTGGACCCCCGGTTAACGTTCTTAATCCGTTCCAGGAGCTAGAGCTTTAACCGAAAAAAACGTTATCTGAAACCTTATTTCCCATAAGAAATAATGTAAATACAATTAATCCGTTCCAGACATCCAAAAAATATTCACAAAAAAAAAATTAATTTTTTAAAGAATAACTATAGTTTTACATACAGAAAACACACATAAATACTACATACAATTTAAAATTTATAAATAAATTATAAAATAAACATTTAAAATAACATTTACTTACCTTTATTGAAGAGACTTGCTGGCATCTTTAAGACTGGGAGGAGGAGTGAGGGAGTGCTTAGTTTTTGGAAGGGGAATCTCCCTCCAAAAGGACTTCAGGTAACAAGTCCCTCTCTGGGGTTACTTCCCTTCTTGGTCTTTTAATGCCACTAGGACCAGCTTGAGAGTCCCTAGAAATCTTCTTAGAAAAAAAACTGTCCAGAGTCCTCTGTTTCTGGCGACTCTTCAACATTTTTCTGAAGTGGGGCAAGATTCTGTCACTGAACATGTTGCAGATGTGGTTTGCTTCAGCTTGCTCAGGGTGGTGTTTTTCAACAAATGTCTGCACATCAGCCCATTTGGAAAAAATTTCCTTAATCTCTGAAGAAGTTACTACCTCAACCTGTCCAGCCTCCTCCTTTGAATCAATTTCCTTAAATGTCGTCTGCTGCTGTTGCTGATGAAGCTCTCTCAGCTCTTCAGTGGTTAGGTCTACCCTGTGCTCCTCCACCAACTCTTCCACATCCTCACCACTCAACTCCAACCCCAGGCTGTTCCCCAATGCCACTATAGAGTCCACAACAGGCACAGGGTCATCAGGGCCAGCCTCAAATCCTTCAAAATCCCTCTTTTCAACACAATCTGGCCACAGTGATCTCCAAGCAGAGTTCAAAGTCCTGGAAGTCACTCCCTCCCAAGCATTACCTATAAGGCCTATGCAATGCACGATATTGAAGTTGTTATGGGGTATTATGGACTTGTTATGGGGGCTATTGGAATCCAGCATGTATTGTTGTAATTAAATAACATATGAATGCCTAATTATATTGAATTAATCAGGAGTACTGCTTAGTTGAGTTTAAAAGGCTTGGCCAGCCTTAAAACCTTAAGAGTTGATTAAACTGATTTTCTCAATATAATAGGTTATATAAATAATGCACACATGAAGGGACTCAGTGTACAGGGAGCTTGTGACTTGGTTCAGTTACTCCAGGAATTTCCGACCTTGTTTGGGGATATTCCTAAAGTCAGTAAATTACCCCCCCCATGATGTGGATGTCGGGGAGGCTGTTCCAATAAAGCAAGCTCCTTACCGTATGAACCCAACAAAACAACGACACATGGAGGAAGAGGTGAAATTTCTCCTTGAAAACCAGTTTATAGTGCCTAGCGAGAGTCAGTGGGCATCTCCATGCCTGATGGTTCCCAAACCTGATGGATCTATGCGCATGTGCACTGACTATCGCAGAGTAAATGAGGTAACGAAGGCTGACTGTTACCCTTTGCCACGCATGGATGATGTGATTGATGCAGTGGGAGGGGCAAAGTTTGTGAGTAAACTGGACTTACTTAAAGGGTATTATCAGATACCCCTCACACAACGAGCAAAGGAAATTTCAGCCTTCGTCACTCCAGATGGGTTATTTCAATATAATGTACTCCCCTTCGGGCTAAGAAATGCCCCTGCCAACTTCCAACGTCGTATAAATACTGTAATAAGGGGGTTGGATGGTGTATGGGCCTACTTAGATGACATTGTGGTGTTCAGTAGTCAGTGGGATACTCACTTAGTAAGATTACGGAAATTGTTTGAATGTCTGGCCCAAGCCAACTTAACCATTAATCTGAGTAAAAGTGAGTTTGGCCAAGCAAGTGTACAGTTCCTAGGTTATGTAGTTGGTCAGGGCAAAGTGGCCCCAATTAATGCTAAAGTGAAGGCCATTGTAAATTTTCCTAGGCCGCAAAATCGGAAAGCAGTGATGAGGTTCCTGGGCATGGTGGGTTATTACAGACGCTTCTGTCCCAACCTTTCCCAAGTAACGTCACCACTGACAACCTTGACCAGTCCCAAAGTTCAGTTTAACTGGGACAGCAAATGTGACAGGGCTTTTGAACATGTGAAACTGTTATTAGGGAATGCTCCTATTTTGAAAAGTCCTGAGTTTGAATGCCCTTTTCCCTACAAGTGGATGCTAGTGATGTAGGGGTAGGTGCAGTGTTGTTGCAGGGTGATGAGAAGGAGAGCCTGCAACCAGTCTGTTACCACTCAGCTAAATTAAAAAAGCATCAACGTGGTTATGCAACCGTGGAGAAGGAAGCTTTAGCCTTGGTGTTGGCTGTACAAAAATTTGAGGTTTATCTCAGTGCTTCCCCACATCCTGTAGTAGTGTATAGTAACCATAATCCTCTGAGGTTTTTGCAGAGAATGAGAAATCACAACCAAAGACTCTTGAGATGGGCTTTGTTCCTGCAACCTTTCAATTTGGAAGTTAAATATATAAAAGGCTCAGAAAATGTGGTTGCTGATGCACTTTCTAGATGTCTCATGTAGATAAATGGTGCATGCTTAGTACATAGTGTTTGTCTTGTGCTGACCTTGTTGTTTTTGCAGTGGTGAACACTTGGCGGGCCTGAGTGCTCCCTACCAGCCATTCAACTGTGAAGGAGATGGTTGGAGCCAGACAAGATAAGGGAGTCAGGGTATCAAATATTGTGAGTTGAGGCGGAGTTAACAACCTTCGGTGACATGAGAAGTCCAGGGAGGTATGTTGTTAATGTCTTGGTGTGCTCTAAGTACGAAACGGTCCAACGGTTGCCTGAGTGGTCCCGTGTATCTCCTCCATGTACTATAGCAGTTCCTCCTTATAAGGTTGGAGGATCTGTATGGAGTGAGGTCCTCGGAAGATGGGGGTATGTGCCTGACCATTTTAAGGATTTTGGGTGTTGACTGGAGAGTCTCACTTTTTGGTTCGGCCACCACGTAAGAGACACCTTGACATGTTTTTTGTGAAGTTTCTGCCTGGGGTATACCTGACTGCTCTGGGTTTGGCTCTACTCTCATCTCCTGATCAGGAAGATGCCATCCTGGAGTACCAGTTGCCTGCTGGATTTACCGCAGCGGAGGCACAGGCCTGTCGGTGCTGGCTTTCACAGTGGGCTTTGTGTGTAGTCCTTGCATTGTAAAAATGTATTATGTTGATAACCACTAAAGTAGTTAATGGTTACACCCTGCAGTATGGGGATGTGGTTGAACTGTTTTTCTAATAACCTCTGCACTCTGTTCTAGTACTGTTCCATTCATGGGTTTTGTATGGTGTATGGTAAGGGCAGAATTGCATGTTTATGCTGGGAAGGTTCAGTGGAGCCATGAGATTTGTAGATTGCCATGTTGTATGTCACCTTGTTGTATAACTGTACAGTGAAGAGTAATTATGGTGCTGGGGTATATGTAAAACCTCTAGTAGTGTTACTACCACCTTTAGGCTAAGACCTTATTTTCCCTAGCCGTATCCTGCGGGACACTGCTAGCTTTTGTGAGACTCCGTCTTATAAGACTCCGTCTTTATAAGACTCCATCTTTATAAGACTCCGTCTGGAGGTGGGGGTGTTATGGGGTATTATGGACTTGTTATGGGGGCTATTGGAATCCAGCATGTATTGTTGTAATTAAATAACATATGAATGCCTAATTATATTGAATTAATCAGGAGTACTGCTTAGTTGAGTTTAAAACGCTTGGCCAGCCTTAAAACCTTAAGAGTTGATTAAACTGATTTTCTCAATATAATAGGTTATATAAATAATGCACACATATTATTAACTAATTAATTGTAAGTTGCATGTCTCATTGTAATAACATAAGATATGTTGAGAGATTTGCAAAGTGATGTGTATGTTTTGAGGGGGAGGAGCTTAGAGAGATGTTGTTTTCCCACAATGCTCGTCCTGAGAACAATGGCGGCTGGAGTGAGCTGGTGTTGTAGGTGCTGATTTTTAACTCGGCTTCAGGGCTGAATGAGTGCCCAAAAGGTAATGGGGAGAGTTGTAAATCGATGTCACCATGACATTCTGTGATCTTCAGTGTATCAAGACACTGGAGGGTTAAGAAATGTTGAGAAAAAGAGAGTTGAAGGTGGCAGCTGAGCCATGTGCTTTGGGTAAGGCTGATTATATGTTTAGGAGTGGAGACCTGTACATTATATGTATATACTTCTTAATATAGCTCTATTTTTATAATGTTGGTTTAAATAACCTTTAAGAGGAATGTGAAAGGACCAATAAGTTTTCAGATGCAGCAGCTAAACCTGAGTAAGTATCTTTAGCCTACAATGTCCTCCTTTTACCCTAAGACCTTTTAAGTAAATACCCTATGCTAGTACATGTAGAACCTTGATGATAAATAGGGGAAAATAACATAACAGAAGTGATCTTTCCAGAACTCTCTTAGGGTTAATGCAGAGGCTGAAGTTACATCAAAGCACCTTTGAAACAATGCTTTGGTGTACAGTTTCTTGAAGTTGGAAATGACCTGCTGGTCCATGGGCTGGATAAGAGGAGTGGTGTTAGGAGGCAAGAACTTCACTGTGATGAAACTAAACTTATCAGACAAAAAGTCATCCAAGTTGTGAGGATGAGCAGGAGCATTGTCCAGTAGCAGGAGGCACTTGAGTGGCAATTTCTTTTCCAGGAGGTATTTCTTCACACTAGGGCCAAACACTGCAGTCAACCATTCCACGAAAAAGTCCTTAGTGACCCATGCATTACTGTTAGCCTTCCAATGCACACACAAATTATTCCTGTTAACATTGTGTTTCTTGAAGGCTCTGGGATTTTCTGAGTGATACACCAGTAAAGGCTTCACTTTAAAATCACCACTGGCATTGGCACACATCATAAGAGTTAGCCTGTCTTTCATAGGCTTGTGTCCTGGCTGTGCCTTTTCCTCCTTAGTAATGAAGGTCCTCTTTGGCATTTTCTTCCAAAAGAGGCCTGTTTCATCACAATTAAACACTTGTTGGGGGAGGAATTGTTCAGCCTCTACGAACCCCTTGAATTCCAGCACAAATTTTTCAGCTGCACGTTTGTCTGAGCTGGCTGCCTCACCATGCCTCACAACACAGTGTATGCCACTACGTTTCTTAAACCTCTCAAACCAGCCTCTGCTGGCTTTAAAATCACTCTCCTCACCACTGGTT
This sequence comes from Cherax destructor, assembly GCA_009830355.1. Taxonomy (NCBI): domain Eukaryota; kingdom Metazoa; phylum Arthropoda; class Malacostraca; order Decapoda; family Parastacidae; genus Cherax; species Cherax destructor. The sequence continues at coordinate 72,685 of WNWK01006482.1, forward strand.
CCAGGCATTGTCTTGACAAGATCTGCGTGCAACTGCCTTGCCTTTTCACAAATTATCGCCGTGGAAATACTATCACCCGCTGTCTGTTTTTCATTGATCGATAACAGTAATAACTTCTCAACTTCATCCACTGTTTTCGATCTTTGTTTCGTAAATAAATCAACCCCTTTTGCAACATTAGCTTCCTTGATTTCTTTTCTCTTTGCCAGGATAGTGGTGATAGTAGATTGTCTTTTTCCATACATCCTGGCAAGCTCACCCACACGTATGCCACTCTCATATTTTTCAACAATCTCCTTCTTCAGTTCGATGGTGTTCCTCACTCTCTTTACCACAGGGGTGCCACTAGGAAGCTTCTTTGGACCCATGGTGACTTATTTCACAGTGACAATCACTGAACCACCAATAAACCAAATGTATTGTGAATGCTTGAAAGAGCGCGCAGGGTATTGTTCACTCAAGTGTAAACAACGCTGGACTGGCGTCCTGGGAGGAGGTGCGCAAGCGCAGAGCGGGCAGACAGGTCTGGTACGTAACGCTAGCTGAGTAAATAACGCTAGCCGAAAAAAATATTGAACGTAAAAAGCAACCTTTAGCCGAAAATAACGTTATCTGGAATGAACGTTAGCCGGGGGTCCACTGTACTTCAACTACATCATTTGAGGCATTTAGTAGTTCTGAACATATAAGTGACTCTGTGATATACAGGCCAACCCCCCCTTTTTGCCTGTTCACTCTGTCACACCTGTATAGGTTGTAGCCCGGGATCCATATTTCATTGTCCAAGTGATCTCTTATGTGGGTCTCTGTGAAAGCCACAAACATAGCATTTGACTCTGTAAGCAGTCCACGAATGTAAGGTACCTTGTTGTTTGTTGCTGGCTTTAGACCCTGTATATTAGCAAAGATGAATGTAGTTGGATTGGTGGTATTGGTGGTATGGATGGGGGTCTTTTTTTCCTGGCTCTAATATCTGTTGGAATGGAGTGGAGGCCACTGACTGTGATTCCACTCCAGAAATGATTGCAGTTGGTGTACAATTTCTGTCATTTCCTGCCAGCTTTTTTTCCTTCCTGGCACTAAAAAACCTCTCTCTCCGGAGTGGCTGTGGCTACCCTGATTTTGCCATGGTCTGGATGTTCTGTGTCGCCTCGTACCCTTTAGGTGGTATGCCTGGCAATATAAGTTATAGCACTGTCTTTCCTGAATTGATGTGTGGCACATTTCAGGGTGGAAAAACTTACAGGACGGGAGGTTGCATTTGCCTGTTTTCATATGGGAACGGCATTTTCTGGGGAGATCATAATTGCATGTCCCATCTGATTTCCCAGATTTTCCATGCCTGCAGATACCAAGTGCATAATATTCACATAGGCCTGGTTTCCGTTTGCCCTGGTTTTTGTGACTGTGTTCCCCATTGGTGGGTGTGTTCCTGTCTCGTGTCTGTCTTCGTTACTAGTGCTAACAATGGAGCCTTCAACTGTTTCCGGTAATTTATCTTCAGTATTTCCCTGGGCATCCCCTTGTTTACTATCTACCGTGTTATTGCTAGTTTGTAACACTGTTTTGTGTGTGTCCTTATCTACACCTGTTTCCCCATCATTTATTTCACTAGAGCTACTGTCCCTCTTCAGGTCACCATCATTTATTTCTCCATTCTTAAATTTACTGGCTACCATTTCAACATCTGTACCAGGGGCGGTAGCACCATCTGCCCTGATTTTTTACTTTCCCCCCGCCTAACGAACAAAATTCATTCCAGAAGCCTGCTCAAGTGCCATTACCGAACGAATTTACTTCCTTAAGAAATAATGTCACGTAGGTTAGTCTATTTCAGACCCTCAAAAATACACTTCCACAAGCACTTACAATATTATACTTGCATAATTGTACGATTTCCGGGGTGTTCGTTAGGCAGGGGTCCACTGTACTGGCAATTTTTAGTATTAAGAGAAACTTTGTTTCACCTGTACAACAGGCCTTTTCATTAGCTTTAAAAACCCTTGATTTAACAGACTAATAGAGAAGTGGGGTGTCCATTAACCCTTTGACTGTCGCAACCCCAAATCCTGAGGTGTCTTCTGTTGTCGAAAAATATTCAAAAAAATGAAAAAAAATTCCAATCAAAATGTTAAGATTATTTTTCTGATTGTTTAAATCCCAAAAAAAAAATTTTGTGATCAGTACTTACGGAGATATAGAGGCGTAAAGTTGGCAAAAAATGAGCCGTGTATGGCAACAGTGGCGAATGCTGCTCACCCGGTAAACTTTGGTTTACTTCCTTTCGTAGGTTTCTTGTTTTTTTCACTATTTTATTTTTTTACATAACTTATGTGGCCTGTGAGACCAAAGTAAGGTGCAATGTATATACAGTAGACCCTCGGTTTTTGTTGAAAATTCTTTCCAGAATGCTGTTTGAGTGCCGTTACCGAACGAATTTGTTCCCATAAGGACAAATGTAAATTAGATTAGTCGTTTCAGACCCCTAAAAATACACTTACAAAAGCACTTACGAAAATACACTTACATAATTGTTCGAGTTTGGAGGTGAACGAAAACCAAGGGTCCACTGTATATACACTCGTTGTATGCAACACAATAATCGCACAAACATTAGTATCATTAAATTGTTTACAAAACTTGTTTACACCAACCAACAATAATTTTTTTTTATAACTATTGTTCTATAATATATATATATACACATATATAATGACTGGACACTTTCCATCAACTGATATTTAGCACTTCAAAGCTCCAAGCTGTGTCTGTGGACATCTAAATTTGCTGAGTCAGGGTAAGGCAGCTGTCAAAATGACATATTATACCATTACTCAACACCCTCACTGCCTGTCAACTTGTCAACACAAATGGAGTAGCATGTCTTCTCCCCCACAACCTTCCTTCCTTTCCTACCTACTTTCCTAGCTTTCTTTCTTCCTTCATTCCTTCCTTTCCTACTTATTTCCTACCTTCCTTCCTTTCCTACTTATTTCCTTCCTTCCTTCCTCTCATCTCTTCCTTCCTGCCTTCCTTTCTTCCTTCATTCCTTCCTTCCTTTCTTACTTATTTTGTTCCTTCCTTCCTCTCATCTCGTCCTTCCTTCCTTTCTCTCTTTCTTCCTTTCTTAATTCCTTCCTTTCCTCCTTCCTTACTTCTTCTTTCCTTCCTTCCTCTCATCTCTTCTTTCCTTCCTTCCTCTCATCTCTTCTTTCCTTCCTTCCTTCCTTCCTCTCATCTCTTCTTTCCTTCCTTACTTTCTTTCTTTCTTCCTTCCTTCCTTCTGGTATCCTGGGCATTGCTTTCGGTCACAAACTCCTCAAAACCATGAAATTTATCTTCAGAGACACTTCCATCTGTGTTAGAGCTATCACTGAGAAAGAGAAGAGTCCCAGATGCGCCAAGGAGTCAGATCATTCTTACCACTAGGCATGCTGAACAAGGACTACTGAAATGGCCTTCCCACAATGCACCACTGGCTGCCCAATTTTTTTTATACTGCGCACACTGAGCACACTGACCCATTCTCTCACATGTGGGCCTACCAGCTTTCTCCTGCTTGATTTGAGGCCGCTAGAATTTATGAGTATTAATAAGTCGGAAACAGTGGCTCGTAAGACGTATATATACGACTGAAACAGTCAAAGGGTTAAAGCCAATTGTCCATTGATAACTAATCATGAAATTTATTTTTCATGATCATAACATAAATGAACAAAGTCTGGATCCAGAGATTACCAGACACCTCCCACTAATGGACAAAGGCTGAAAGCAGCTGACTTGGACCACTGGTGTTGGAAATTACTGTACACACTACCCCTAACAGACAAACTCTGGATCCAGCGGACTTTTTTCCATTTTATCTGCTGTATCTGGCATTTGTCCCGCCAAGTTTTTTGTCCATCGCTACCAAAATCTGTTAAATCCAGGTCCATTGCATCTAGGTTTTATTGTACTGCAATTTGTCTTTATACTTATGATTTGAAATATTTTTATATATTGTATTTAAAAAACTAGGAAAACATCTTAAAATGAATATGTATATAGGCCATTAATAATGATATTGTCAGGTAATGGGTTCTACTGTGGAAATAAAATCAATCTTAAAAGCCAGGTAAGCAATTAACTTAAGGAATACCCTAGCTTTTACTGAGGATAAGGCATTAAAAATTCAATGCAAAGTGCTACCCTAAGCTGATAAGCAAATGCCTAGTTTTCATTAAGAAATGTTTGAATGCACAACCTTTTTAGTACAAAGTACAGTGGACCCCCGGTGTTCGTCCTGCTCCAAACTCGCCCTTTTATGTAAGTGTATTTTTTTAAATGCTTTTATAAGTGTATTTTTGGAGGTCTAAAAGGACTAGTCTACTTTACATTATTCCTTATGGGAATAAATTTGTTTGGTAATGGCACTTGAACAGCATTCTGGAACGAAAAAATCACGAAAACCGGGGGTCCACTGTAGTTTAAAAACTTACCATATACAGTGGTACCTCGAGTTACGATATTTTTTCGTTCGAGAATGCTGTTCAAGTGCCATTACCAAACAAATTTATCCCCATAAGGAATAATGTAAAATAGACTAGTCCTTTTACACCCCCAAAAATATACCTACAAAAGCATTTAAAAAAATAAACTTACATAAAAGGGCGATTTTGGGGACCATCGTAACTCGAGGTACCACTGTATATTTCTTACTGGAGAGAGAAAACTTCCCAAATAACCTTTATTACCCAATATAGATATTCCAAAAGAAATGTGGATGTTTTGCTAACTAAACAATTACAAGCATGTACTACATAATTTCATGATAAAGATTATATAAGTATGTACATGTATAAATTTTAATTGTGTACCTTATCCAAATCTCCATTAAACCAACAGAATACTGCAGCAAAAGGGAGCATGAAAAATGAGTTGTAATAGAGAAGGCCATATTTCCCGAGCTCCTTGCTCTCCAGTTTCTTCTTCACATATACACCATTACCCGCCGTGAATATGTCATTAGTTAGGACGAAGAAGTATCCCACAGCATCGAAAGAAAGATCATTTCTGAAAAAGAAACAATGATATTAAAAAATATTCCTAATGGTTATAGTGGACAGTACTGGCACACTGATTATGAATCAAAATCCTGAACCTTTAGGAACTGGCCAAACTTCTACAGCGCTACTTGATTGTTAGCCTTTCCATTCTTTGTGTTTTTTAATGTTTGGAGAAATATTATTTTAAAGTGACTTAAATGACAATAACTCATTGATTCACTTACTGAAACAAGGTTGTGGTGATCATGGAAAACACCCATTCATGATATGTTTGGAAACATCATTCAGTTTAATGGAATACATCAGTGCATTATCAATTTGTGGCAATGCCCTGTGAGAAAGGGTATTGCAAGAATGTTATTTTTCAACATTGGGGCCAAAAATGGGACCTAAGTAAATTTATAAAAATACTTGATGTTACATGTGCTTTTGAGTTGGCACACTAAGGTACATGAAGCTCGTCTGTCTTCGTCTTCATTTTTTGCTCAGGTTTTTCAAAGTTGCTTGAGACCTTCCACTATATCACCTCCCTGACTGGTTTGAATCCTGGAGTCCTTTTCTTACATCTAGATATTAGGTTGTTGATTTCATCTGCTTCCAGCAAACCAAGTCTTGTCACCATTAAAGACTTGCTGAAATCTGCAGCCACCATCCTATATGATTTTCATCAAGACATCATGATAAAAGGCAGCAGCCTCTGTATCAGTGCTCACAGCTGAATCACTTAATGTCAGGTTATGCATTTTGCTGTACTTTCCAAACATGTCAAACTAGCTCTTAGTAGAACTGTAAGTAATGTGCTGAGTAGCCTCACCACTTTAGTTTTAAATCCTAAAAAATTTTCATTGCTATCACACGTGTGAAAAATTTCACTAAATTTTTTTCAAGTAGTATAAATGATTTACAGTACAGTCATCCCTCGGTTTTCGATTGTCCCAGTTTTCGCCGATTTTGGTTTTCGCTGACTTTTTTCAGGGAAAATTTGTCTCAGTTTTCGCCGATTGTCTTAGTTTACGCCGACCGTATGGGATCTGTCCACCAGTGCCGCGCACCTACAAAGGCCGTAGGACCGCCACCCACGCACCCCCCAGCACCTCCCACGCACATTGTCACGCAGTCTAGCATTGTTTATGCTTGAGTGAACATCACCCCAGGAGTTCATACAAAACATTAACAATTCATTGTTTTTGGCCCTTGATTATTGTGTGTGACTACTAAATAAGCTACCATGGGCCCAAAGAAAGCTCCTAGTGTCAGTCCTTTGGTAAAGAAAGTGAGAAACACGATGGAGTTTAAGAGTATAGCAGGCATGCAGGGAGTGTAGCAGGTATGCAGGGAGTGTAGCATGTATGCAGGGAGTGTAGCATGTATGCAGGGAGTGTAGCATGTATGCAGGGAGTGTAGCAGGTATGCAGGGAGTGTAGCATGTATGCAGGGAGTGTACCAAGTATGCAGGGAGTGTAGCATGTATGCAGGGAGTGTAGCATGTATGCAGGGAGTGTAGCATGTATGCAGGGAGTGTAGCATGTATGCAGGGAGTGTAGCAGGTATGCAGGGAGTGTAGCATGTATGCAGGGAGTGTAGCAGGTATGCAGGGAGTGTGGCATGTATGCAGGGAGTGTAGCAGGTATGCAGAGAGTGTAGCAGGTATGCAGGGAGTGTAGCATGTATGCAGGGAGTGTAGCAGGTATGCAGGGAGTGTAGCAGGTATGCAGGGAGTGTAGCAGGTATGCAGGGAGTGTAGCAGGTATGCAGGGAGTGTAGCAGGTATGCAGGGAGTGTAGCAGGTATGCAGGGAGTGTAGCAGGTATGCAGGGTGTGTAGCAGGTATGCAGGGAGTGTAGAAGGTATGCAGGGAGTGTAGCATGTATGCAGGGAGTGTAGCATGTATGCAGGAGTGTAGCAGGTATGCAGGGAGTGTAGCAGGTATGCATGGAGTGTAATATGTATGCAGGGAGTGTAGCATGAATGCAGGGAGTGTAGCAGGTATGCAGGGAGTGTAGCAGGTATGCAGGGAGTGTAGCAGGTATGCAGGGAGTGTAGCAGGTATGCAGGGAGTGTAGCAGGCATGCAGGGAAGTGACCCCAGATAAGGACTTGGTACCTAAATTCCTTATGGAAGGGGATTTCCCTTCTAAAAAATAGGGTCTCTTCCCTCTCCACTCCTCCCTCTCTTCCATCCAGCAACATCAGTCTTCAATAAAGGTAAGTGCCACATAGAGTTCATTCATTTGTGCATGTAAATCTATCTTTAACCCTTTACCACAGTGTGCTCATATTTATTCTCCAAAGGGTATTTAAGAGCGCTTAATAAATTAACTTATTCTAATGAGACAAATAAATAGTTTAGAATTGTTATATTATCAGAATATAGGTTGCAAATGTTGCAGTGTCTCAAATTTGATGCGTGGCCTGGTAAAGGGTTAAGGTCCCCCCAAATTTTTTTTTTCCAAACTTCTGGGTTTCTGGAACGGATTAATTGAATTTCCATTATTTCTTATGGGGAAAATAGTTTTGGTTTTCACCGATTTTGGTTTTAGCCGATCCATCTGGAACGGATTAAAATCGAAAACAGAGGGATGACTGTACAGTATTTTGAGAAAATGTTAGAATAAAGATTCAGCTTAACTATTCCTGTTACTAAATGAAATGGGTTAATGGATAAAATGTGACAAATATAAGTTTTGTAATTATTTCAGTTATTAGTAACAGTAACAGATTACAGTGGACCCCCGAGTTTCGGTCATAATTCATTCCAGAAGGCTGTTCAAGTGCCATTACCGAATGAATTTGTTCCCTTAAGGAAAAATGTAAATTAGATTAGTCCTTTCAGACCCCCAAAAATACACATACAAAAGCACTTACAATATTAAACTGACATAATTGTTCGATTTCCGAGGTGACCGAAACTCGGGGGTCCACTGTACAAGGAAAGTACTCACAGTGCTGCAATTATTGATCCCAAGATCATTGTATAAACTGTCATCTGTATAGTCAGTGGAGGATTTACTCTGAAAAAAAAATATGAAACTTATATTGAAACATCTACAAATACAGGAATGCAGAATACTGCTACACTATATCTGATGCACATACCATTATAGATTTATAATTCTTTGTTAGCTGTTAGATATAATTCAAATACAGTGCTTGATTTACTGAAATAGTAAACATACAAACTTACCCTAACAATATTTTTTCGCCAATCATCGTAAATAGAATAGAAAATCTTCTTAATACTGTAAACATAGGCAAGCTGCAAAAACAAAAATTATTACAGAGTAACATATTTACCATTATAAACTACATTTGAAACAATATATCCTCATGAACCTTTTAACACAGCAAACATACTGCATCACTGGTTCACAGTGACTCATGATACTGTATCACTGGTTAACAGTGACTCATGATATTGTATCACTGGTTAACAGTGACACATGATACTGTATCACTGGTTAACAGTGACTCATACTGTATCACTGTTTCACAGTGATGTATGATACTAGAGTCCTGAACAAGTATCCAGTAACCTCAGTAAATGGCATATAAAACACAAAGCTTATCCAGCAAGATCAAAAATATTAAGGAGGGCTTTTTGAGGAACCATGTGCAAACAAAAATGATGGCAAATAATGAGGGTTAAGTGCCAAAAATAAGAACAGACAATAATACAGTGGAACCTCGACTTACGAGTGCCCCAACATACAAGTTTTTCGAGATACGAGCTGTCACTTGGACGATTTTTTGTTCTGAGTTACGAGCCAAAATCCGAGTTACGAGCGAGCTTCCCCCTCAACCCACACCACACCTCGCTTGTGTTTATCTATGATTTCATGATTGAATTCCATGGACATTATCCTCTTTTTCTTCTCAGCACTGTCCTTTGCACTTACTTTCTTAGGACCCCTGGTTAGAAAAATTAAATTTGGCAAAATACCTACAAAATGCAAGCAAAGCATGAGAGAAATGCTTCCACAGCGAGATAAACAGTGCAGTGTGCCAACTAGTGGTGGCGTTCTGAAGCTCCTCAAATTTCATACACATATACAACAAATTTCCAAGAAAGTCTCAAGGATCGTGGGAATACTATCCAAGATACGGTACTATGTTCCACAACCAGCTCTCCTTACCCTATATCACTCACTCATTTACCCCTACCTCACCTATGGAATCTGCGCATGGGGATCTACATCAATAACTAATCTCAGACCACTAATAACACAACAAAAGGCAGCAGTTAGAATGATAACACATTCACACTCCAGACAACATACTCCACCAATTTTCAAAAATCTAAACTTACTCACCATACAAGACATTCATACTTTTTACTGTGCCTACTACATACATAGAACACTCTATGCAAATATTAACCCACCACTCAAACTTCTCCTTACCAATTTAAACAGGACACATGACCATAACACTAGACACAGATCACTCCTCGATGTTCCCCGTGTCCATCTAACACTATGTAAAAACTCAATGCATATAAAAGGCACGAAAATTTGGAATTCATTACCTGTCATTGCCAAGGAAACCCTGCCTGTACCCCAATTCAAAAAGATGCTAAAAAACCACCTTCTCACCCAAACCTAAATCCTCAATACCAAAGATTCCCAACAAAGTAGAATAATCACTTAAATGTAAAAACCTGATTACTCACCTAAATGTAAAAACCTGTTATGAATAATACATACATTGATATGTTCAACTTATATTCAAACTTTATAACATAGATACACAATTATACTTATTATATACATTATCAACCATAATTTTTTACCATGTAGTCTAAGTAGTCCTAAGAATGCCCGCAATGCGCAGCATATTAGGGGCTTTTGGCATGTACATCTCTTTTATACCTATGTATCATGTAAACCCAACAATGTATCTTTGTACCATGTCTAAATAAAGTATTATTATTATTATTATTATTATTATTACAGCCTCTCCTCACTTAACGACGGAGTTCTGTTCCTGAGACCACATTGGTAATCGAATTCGTCGTTAAGTGAGGAGCATACTATAATGGTAGTGGGTTTGTGTCAACCATCTTTGATATTGTTTTAATGTCACCTTTGCACCATTTATAACATTTCTGGAATATTTTTAAATGTTTATACAGTAGTGTACTGTATATTGTAATAAACAGAATAGAGAAAATCAGCTCTAATATACATTATTTAGGTATGCACACTGGTCAGAGAGCCCATTGTAAGCCCGAGTCGTCGGTAGACGAGTACGTCGCTAAGTGAGGAGAGGCTGTATTAATATTATTACAGTATTAATTTAGGGAACTGGAGCACAGATCCAATTCCCTAGATCAAGAGCCCCTCACCAGCATCAAGGAACCTTGACGCTGGTGAGGGGCTCTTGATCTAGGGAATTGGATCTGTGCTTCAGTTCCCTAAATTAATAATAATAATTATAATAATAATAATAATAATAATAATAATGAGCTTCAGAACGCCGCCACTAGTTGGCGAAGCGAATGCCAAAACATCCGCTGAACAGTGCACTGTTTTCCTTGCCATGGAAGCATTTCTCTCGTGCTTTGCTTACATTTTGTACAGTTATTTTGCCAAATTTCTTTTTTCTAACCATGGGTCCTAAGAAAGTAAGTGTATAGGACAGTGCTGAGAAGAAAAAGAGGATGATGTCCATGGAATTAAAGCATGAAATCATAGATAAACACAAGAAAACTCCTCCAATGTTGTTGATGGGGTTTATAGGGCCACTGACAGCATACGCTGCTCTGCCTATCTTCCAAAAACCTCCGCCACCATCTCTTCTCCAAGGTATGTACGTGAACTTTATAAAACAAGTTTATTTCTTTACATTCTCTATTATGTTTTTATACAATATTTCTTATTTATAAATACATTGTTTCAGTGTTTTCCTTATGAAACTAATGATCTAGTGCAGTTAGCCTCACAAACACTCCGTTTTCAGAAAGGGAAGAGTGGGAAGATATGGTCATTGCGGCAGTGGCAATGGCTGCCACCATTCATCACATAATGACATTTTATTCATTCTAGAGTATATATCATGTTTCTATGTTATTATATTGTTTATTATGTCATATTAGATCAACTGTGATAGATAAATAAGCTGTAGAGTTGATATTAGCGTTATATTGAAGTAGTATTTTGTCCTGCCTCCCAAGAGCAGGAATTCTGCTGGAACAGATTAACCCTTTCAGGGTTTCGGCCGTACTAGTACGGCTTACGCCCCAGGATTTTCGTCGTACTAGTATGCCTAAATTCTAGCGCCCTCAAATCAAGTGGAAACAGGCTGGTAGGCCTAGATGTGAGAGAATGGGTCTGTGCGTCAGTGTGCGCAGTATAAAAAAAATCCTGCCCCACACAGTTCATAATGAGGGAAAAAAACTCTGACCATGTTTTTGGTTTAAAACAGCGACTTTGCAGTCTATTATCGTATAGTATTTATGCTTGTATTCTCGTTTTCTTAGTCTCACTTGATAGAATGGATGATATATTACAGAAATAGATATAATTTTGACTGGTTTCACGATGACAAGTACCTTGAAACTGAGCGCAAAGTAGCGAAACTGTTCGATTTTTGCTGATGTTCAAGAGTAAACAAATCACGCCATGCGTCCAATACACATCAACTGGGTAGTCTAATATTCTTGCACAAGTGCGCTGATATTATATCATTTTTACAATGATGCAGTTGTATACATAACAGTAAATCTTCTATTTTTTGTGAGAATAAAAATTCAAAATGGAAAGCAAAAGTAATGTAAGAGGAGCCTGGAGACGTGACTAATGAACAGATAAAATGTTATTTGAGTGCCAGGAATGTCTGTCTCGTTTATTCTGGACCCTATTTTGAAATTGGCATCTTTTGAAATTTGTGTGAAATTGACCAAATTGCCAATTTCTGACCACCTTATTGGGTAGTTGAAATCGGTAAATTGGCGGTTTCTTATATACTCAATTGATAGAACAAATATAATTCTAGCTAAAATTTTAGTAGACTGAAATACTGGAATTTGCTGAAAATAGGGCTCAAAGTGGGCGAAATCGCTGATGCGTAAATGTCCTCGATACTGCTAATTTTGCGAGAGCATAATTCCGTTAGTTTCCATTAAATTTCATAATTTTAGTGGCTTTATGATCGGAAAAAGATTCTCTATCATTTCATAAGATTTTTTTTTTTTTTCTGAAAAATTTGCGACCCTGAGAACGAGTTTGGGAGAGGGCCTTGCGACCCTGAAAGGGTTAATGGCATTTCAATTAATTTAAATGAGGAAAATTTATTTGATATACGAGCAAATTGAGTTACGAGCTAGGTCACAGAATGGATTAAGCTCGTAAGTCAAGGTTCCACTGTACAGTGGAACCTCAGTACTCGAACATAACAGTATTCGAATGCTTTGTTTGGTAAACAAATCACTCGGTAGTCGACCATTTGCTCGCCACTCACCAAACAAACACAACCTGCCAGAATTTCGTTGTAAACTATTTCGTGTTTCTTCATATTTTTTGGTGTTTTTTTATATTATTTGTATAAATAAGTCATCATGAGGCCTAAGAGGGTTAGTGATAACAAGCACCAAAAATAAAATTGGTTGGGAAAAATTTGTTCTGTACTCGAACAGCCTTCTGGTACCAATTAAGTTCAAGAGCCAAGGTACCACTGTTCTGTGCTATCACATACAAACTTTGTTTTCATTGAATCACAGAAATGCAATGAAAAAAAAGCCTCTTCAAAAATCGGACTGCAGTTCTACCAATCATATGTAATAAGTTACAGCTTTAGAAGTTGTGAGATGTGTTCATAGATCAGTAAGAGGCATTTACCAGTTTCTAAAATAAGGAATTAGAAAGGCTAAATAAAATATGCTTATTGCCTAACCTATTTAAGGTACCATGCTCTGGAGGAAAAAAAAATAACTGCAATTCTAGCAAACCCAAGCTGACAAAAACACAAACTACAGTAATTTTCCCAACCAATTTTTTTTTTTGGTGGAAATTTTTTGACCCTTCTAAAAGCAAGATGTAATGTACTGTATACTAGTTCCTACAAGTCACCTGTACTGTTTCTCATCCTCATAGCAAATACAGATAAAACCTGATAATAGCACTCATTCACTAATAACTAAATTTTATTATGCGAGTCATCATAAATTTGATGAACAGTTCTGGAAATTTCAATTATAGTACAGGTCGGCCATCACTAATCCGGCATCATTGGGACCTGTAGTGTGCCAGATTACAGAGTGGTTAGGTTAGAATACACTTAACCCTTTGACTGTCGCAACTCCCAATCCTGAGTGCTCTCCTGTTGTCGCAAAATATTCGAAAAAAAAAAAAATCTTATCAAAATGTTAAGATTATTTTTCTGATTGTTTTTATCCTAATTTTTTTTTTTTGCGATCAATACTTACTGAGATATGGAGGCATAAAGTTGGCAGAAAACGAGTCGCGTATGGCAACAGCGGCACATGCCGCTCACCGGTACACTTATATTTACTCCCATTCGAAGGTTTCTTGTATTTTCCAATATTTTTTTTCCCCAAGTAACTTATGTGGCCTGTGAGACCAAAGTAAGGTGCTGTGTACATATATACACTCGTTGTATGCAACACAATAACTGCACAAACATTATTATCATTATATTGTTTACAGAACTTGTTTACACAAACCAACAATGCAAAAAAATTTTTATTACTATTGTTCTATAATATATATACACATAAATAATGACTGGACACTTTCCATCAAATTTCCTTAGCACTTGAAGCTGTGTGTGTGTGTGTGGACATCTAAATTTGCTGAGTCAGGGTAAGGCAGCTGTCAAAATGACATATTATACCAATACTCACCACCAACCTGTCAACACAAAAGGGGACCAATGTCTTCTTCCCCACAACCTCCTTCCTAGCTTCCTTTCTTACTTATTTCCTTCCTTCCTTCCTCTCATCTCTTCCTTCCTGCCTTCCTTCCTTCCTCTCATCTCTCCTTCCTTTCTTTCTTCTTTCCTTCCTTCCTTCCTTTCCTCCTTCCTTACTTCTTCTTTCCTTCCTTCCTCTCATCTCTTCTTTCCTTCCTTTCATCTCTTCTTTCCTTCCTTCCTTCCTCTCATCTCTTCTTTCCTTCCTTCCTTCCTCTCATCTCTTCGTTCCTTCCTTACTTTTTTTCTTTCTTCCTTCCTTCCTTCTGATATCCTGGGCATTGCTTTCGGTCACAAACTCCTCAAACCCATGAAATTCATCTTCAGAGACACTTCCATCTGTGTTAGAGCTATCACTGGGGAAGAGAAGAGTCCCAGATTCACCGGGGAGTCAGGTATTTCTTACCGCTAGGCATGCTGAACATGGACTACTGAAATGGCTTTCCCACAATGCACCACTGGCTGCCCAATTTTTTTTATACTGCGCACACTGACCACACAGACCCATTCTCTCACATGTGGGCCTACCAGCTTTCTCCCACTTGATTTGAGGCCTCTAGAATTTATGTGTATTAATACGTCCGAAACAGTGGCTCGTAAGACGTATATATACGACAGAAACAGTGAAAGTGTTAATTAACCTATCAATAGAGAGACTGCCACATCTTCCTCATTTTCATCACTGCTTTCTCCTCCACTGGCTTGCTGCTGTGGATTTACAACCATCTGCACAATTTCTGAGTCAGTACAGTGGACCCCCGGAGTTCGTAGTCATTGGAGTTCGTAATATTCGGAGTTAGTAACTTTTTTCGTAAAAATATTGGTTTGAAGATTGTAAATCCGTTCGGTGATCGTAATTCGTCCCGGATGCGGACGCGTGGCCCGAGCGGCCCAACACTCCATTCAGAGTCAGTGTGCCATTGTTTACCAGCTAGTGACGGTCACCCACGCATTCATGCGATACATATTTTATTATTCCATTGTTTTTATTGCATGTAACTGCTAAATAATCCACCATGGGCCCAAAGAAAGTTAGTGTCAGCCCTGTGGTAAAGAAGGTCAGAAACATGGTAGAACTGAAAAAAAGAGATCATTGCAAAATATGAAAGTGGAGTACGTGTAGCCAAGCTGGCCAGGCTGTATGGCAAAGCCTATACAGTGGACCCTCGATTTTCGTTGAAAATTCTTTCCAGAATGCTGTTTGAGTGCCGTTACCGAACAAATTTGTTCCCATAAGGACAAATGTAAATTAGATTAGCCATTTCAGACCCCCAAAAATACACTTACAAAAGCACTTACGAAAATACACTTACATAATTGTTCGAGTTTGGAGGTGAACGAAAACCGAGGGTCCACTGTACAACCATCGCTTCCGTCGTGGCCAAGGGAAATGAAATCAAGGAAGCTGTTGTTGCGAAAGGTTCAAGTATGGTCACAAAACAGAGATCGCAAATACTGGATGTGGAGACTTTGTTGTTGGGGTGGATCACCGAGAAAGAATTAGCAGGAGATAGTGTTACACAGGCGATAGTATCTGAAAAAGCAAGGCAATTGCATGGTGATCTCATCAAGAAAATGCCTGCAACAAGTGCTGAAGTGAGCGAATTTAAAGCCAGCAAAGGCTGGTTTGACAGATTTAAGAAGCATAGTGGCATACACAGTGTAATAAGGCATGGTGAGGCTGCTAGTTCTGACAAATGTGTGGCTGAAAAGTATGTGCAGGAATTTAAAGAATATGTAGAGGCTGAAGGATTCGTCCCCCAACAAGTGTTCAATTGTGACGAAACAGGCCTGTTTTGGAAGAAAATGCCAAACAGGACCTACATTACACAGGAGGAAAAGGCACTGCCAGGACACAAGCCTATGAAAGACAGGCTAACTCTTATGTTGTGTAGTAATGCTAGTGGGGATTTCAAAGTGAAGCCTTTACTCATGTATCACTCTGAAAATCCCAGAGTGTTCAAGAAATACAGTGTTGCCAAAGCTAATTTGTGTGTGATGTGGAAGGCTAACACTAAGGCATGGGTCACAAGGAAAATTTTCCTTGATTGGTTCAATGAAGTGTTTGGCCCCAGTGTGAAGAAATACCTCCTGCAAAATAAATTGGACCTCAAGTGCCTCCTAGAAATGGACAATGCTCCTGCTCATCCTCGAGATTTGGAAGAGCAAATTGTGGAGGAGTTTCAGTTCATCACAGTGAAGTTCTTGCCCCCTAATACCAATCCTCTCCTCCAGCCCATGGACCAGAAGGTCATTTCAAACTTCAAAAAACTGTACACCAAAGCAATGTTTCAAAGATGCTTTGACATAACCTCGGATACTGAATTGACCCTAAAAGAGTTTTGGAAAGATCACTTCAATATCCTCCATTGCATAAACCATATAGGGAAGGCTTGGGAGGAAGTGACCTCCAGGACTTTGAACTCTGCTTGTAAAAAATTGTGGCCAGACTGTGGCCACAATTTGGGGCCACAGGGTCCTGAGGGTTTGGGGCTGA
Source organism: Cherax destructor (assembly GCA_009830355.1). Lineage (NCBI taxonomy): Eukaryota > Metazoa > Arthropoda > Malacostraca > Decapoda > Parastacidae > Cherax > Cherax destructor. Next base: position 89,154 of record WNWK01006482.1, read on the forward strand.
CCCTCAGGACCCTGAGCCTGTTGTGGAAATAATTGTGGCACTGGGGAAGTCCATGGGGTTGGAGGTTAGTAGCGAGGATGTGGAAGAGTTGGTGGAGGACCACAATGAAGAGCTAACCACTGCAGATCTTCAAGAGCTTCTTCTGTAACAGCAACAGACCACAGCTCGGGAAATTGCTTCAGAGGAGGAGGAAGAGAGGTGGAAGACGGTGCCTTCTTCAAAGATTAAGGAGATTTGTGCCAAGTGGACTGATGTTCAAAGATTTATGGATGATTTTCACCCTGACAAAGCTTTTGCAGGCCGTGTTGGCAATATGTACAATGACAATGTGGTGTCCCATTTCAGGCAAGTTTTAAAGAAATGCCAGATACAGAGCTCTCTGGTCCTAGTGGCATTAAAAAACAAAGAAGGGAAGTAACCCCGGCAAAGGCCTTGGTACCTGAGGTCTTTATGGAAGGGGATTCCCCTTCCAAACAATAAAAAAACTTCCATCCTCTCCCCTCCTCCTGTCTTCCACACAACAACTCTTCAATAAAGGTAAGTGTCATGGTTTTCTTTTTTTTATTCTTAATGTCTCATTGTTTTCTGTGTAATTAAGTGTATATTTGATGTAAAAAAATATTTTATTTTAATACTTTTGGGTGTCTGGAATGGATTAATTGAATTTCCATTATTTCTTATGGGGAAAATAGATTCGGAGTTAGTAATATTCGGTGTTAGTAACTCCCTCTGGAATGGATTAATTACAAACTCCAGGGTCCACTGTATAATGATTAAATTTGAGTCAGTATAATGATGAAATTAGAAATTATGCTAGCCAAAATTACTGCCGGATTACTGATGGAACCGGATAACTGATTGCCGGATTAGTGATGGCCGACCTGTAGTGGCATTCTAAGGTTAAAGGAATCAGAAAATAAAATATGATTTTCTATAATTTTTTCACAAACCTTTTAATATGTTGAGCAATCATATTTAGTGTTGCATTCTGTCATTATATTTTTTTGCAATGAATTTCAAAGTATTATAACCTTATTGGTGACAGGAATGAAATTATTGTGTCAAGTGAGAACCCCTAAAAAAGTCTTGAACCAATTTCCTTTATACGTATACAGTACTATGTTTAACTAGGCTCATGTGCTATAATACAAATTCACATTACACGTCTTTCTGAGAATGTTTGCCCCTTGTGCTATACAAAGGTTGAGTGTATCTATCATAGCAATAAGAGTGTTTCTGCATAAAGTATAACTATATCACACTACCTATAGTATATACATTGACATCTAAACAAATACAAAAAGTGACACAAATACTATTACTTACCTAAGACGTTTTGTGCCTCCAAGGCCAAATATTAGATTGCCCACAAAAATAAGAGGTAGTGGCCATATTTTATTAATAATGTCCAATGAAAAATCCGGATAATCCACAACCTTAATTTGTTTGGCAATAAACAACACTATGATTGTTGCGAACATCTGCAAAAAAATCATGCTGTGTAGTATTTTTAATGTTTATAACAAAATTATTTTTCAGCTGTTTCATATACGTACTGTAATTACAATCAATATATGTACATACGTATTTGCATGAAAACCTTTTATTCAAAGTTGAAAAATTACCTGTCCCAATGCAACAAATTGAAAAGAGGGGAATCTGGAAAGAAAAAAGAAATGTGTTAAAATATTACTGTACATCAAAAAAGGTTTGAGACAAGATTAATAAAACACACATGACACTCCTGGGCCCGCACAGAAGGTCTCTTCAATCTAATATAGAAGTGAATATTACATGGAGACAGTGGAAGAAGTGTAGAGGTAATTTTAAGATGTTCAGTCCCTTAACTTTGATAGCGGGTGTTCAGTCCTTTAGCGCTGTTCTATAATCACCTCTGTATTAGACTGAAGAAGCCCACTGTGCAGGTGAGACATCTCATCAATAAAGATACCCGGGTGGAAATAAAGAACCTTAGGTGTCTTATTCATCAACTTGTCAATATTAATAAAATTCATGACTGGAATGATACACAGATAACCCACACATAGAAGAATGAAACCTATGACAGCATTTCAGTCCGACTTGGACCATTAACTAGTTACACAGAAGCGTGAAGGGATGCAAGCCAATATATATATATATGAGAGGGGGCAGGACTGGGAGTAGCAGAATAAGAGGTAGTACATAATATAATTGTAGAAGCAATGGTAGTAGTATAAATAGTGCCACAGTGGCAGAGGTGACAATAAGAAGGGAATAATAGCAGTGACACAAGAGTCAGAGTGAAATGTGGGAGAAGCAATAGTAGTAGTAGTGGAGATAGCCCCCCTCTTGTATATATATACAGTAGACCATCATTTAACACAAGTTTATTTGGCATGATTCAGTTATAGCACAATTGAAGAATTGTGGCACAATTTTATACAACACTTCATAAAATTAATTTAACATGGTTCAGTTTGTGGGAGGGCAAAATATCTTGAGAGCGCGGTCGCCCGCGGGATTGGATGTGGGTTACACCACTGAGTCAACAGGGGAGACCTACCATCATCCCCCGCCACCCTCCCAGCCTTAAGTTTGGTTCATATGTGTGTAGGACGATCTTCTGGGAGCTCGCTGTGTTTGTTTAGATACGTATTTTAATTGCCATATCTTAAATCTGCCAAGCAATCATGGCACCCAGTAGGCATACAAGTGTTGCTGAAAGTAGCAAGAAAAGGTATAAGCGTTTAAGTCTTAGAATTAACAAACAAAATAGATATATTAGACGAGATAGTCAGTGGCCATAATGAAGCGTCACTTTGTGCACATAAGAATGAGGTAAATATGAGTGTGTGATGACTGACTGACTTACTGACTGATTTACTGACTTACTGAATTACTAACTGACTGACTGACTGACTGACTTAACTGACTTACTGACTTGACTGATTTACTGACTTGACTGTTTACTGACTCATTTACTGACTTACTGACTGATTTACTGACTGACTTGACTGATTTACTGACTGACTTACTGACTGACTTGACTGATTTACTGACTGACTTGACTGATTTACTGACTGACTTGACTGATTTACTGACTGACTTACTGACTGATTTACTTACTGACTTGACTGATTTACTGACTGATTGACTTACTGATTTGACTGATTTACTGACTGACTTACTTAAAGTTAGACTTTTTCACTGAAGAGGGCCCTGAAACGATGTCTAGAGCAAATGATGCCTTACCGTCAGTTGTATAATGTACTGCTGGGTAAAATAGAACAGAAATCCATTACAGAATTTATGAACATTCCAGTACAATCATCGACTTCAGTACCAGAACCTCTACCATCCACCTCAGCCCAGTAGGGCAACAGCATAACTCTCCACAATCATCCACAAACACCAGCACCCACAATTTAAGATAAGAAATACTATTATTTCTGTTGCATTTGTAATCTTAAGCAGTAAAAACAACATAACATCAATACAATGAACTACAATTACATATTCACTTTTATTTTTGTAAGATGTGGAGGCCTTAAAAAAAGTTGTTTGGTTTTTTTGGGGGCTCCAAGAAACATAACCCTATTTTTCCCATAAGTTCTTCAGTTCATCTAACACGGTTTTACCTAACACGACATTTTCAGCAATGTAACTACCGTGTTAAATGACGATCTACTGTGTATATATACATATATATATATATATATATATATATATATATATATATATATATATATATATATATATATATATATATATATGAGCGCCCCACCTTACGGCGTTCCGCTAATACGGACATTTCAAATTATGACCAAAATTTACTATACAGCTCCCCCACCTGACTTTCTAATATGGTCACCGTGCCCCACCCAGTTTATTTATATTCTCCATGAGCACTGCATCTTTCCATTATGTCTTAAAACTTTCCAAAATTTGAAGTGTTTTAAAGTTATAATTATATTTATGTATACCTGTACCTAAATAAACTTACATACTGTGCTGGCTTGCAGGTACACATTAAAATCACTAAGAGTGTCTTATTAGTCTAGATGCCATATTAATAATAATTACAGTAGACCCTCATTTAGCACAACTTTATGTTGCGCGTTTTGGGTATTACGAGATTGAAGAATTGCGGCACATTTTTATCTAACACGACGTAAACCTTATATTACGCGATTCGCTGGAGGGGAAAAATTTTGAGCGCGCGGTGGGTTAAACCATTGAGTCAGTGGGGGAGTCCTACTGCTATCCCCAGCCACCCTCACCCACCCAAGCATCCCTCCCAGCGTTCAGTTTGTTCATACATGTGCAGGACAACAATAATCGGGAAGATCGCTGTGTTTATTTACATACATTTTCTCATTTTCACTGCATTTTGATAAATCTGCCAAGCAATCATGGCACCCAGTAAGCATACAAGTGTTCCAGCAATTGACAAGAAAAGGTTTAAGCGTTCAAGTCTAGGAATTACAAAGAAAATCGAGATATTAGATAAGCTTAAGAGTGGCTCACGTGTGGTGGATATAGTCAGGGCCTATGGCGTTAATGAAGCGTCAGTTTGTACAATTAGGAAGAATGAGGAGAATATACAAGGTTGTGTAATGAATAACCCAAAATGTGACCTCATGAAAAGAATGACACGTAGGTCCCAACAAGTAAATAAAACAGAAAACTTGTTGCTTGAGTGGATCGAACAGAAAACAAAGAAAGGTGCACCACTTAATTTCATCTTAATTAGGGAAAAGGCCTTACAGTTGTTTAAAGCAGTGTGTGATAAGGAAGGAAGGCCTGAAAACGAGTGTGTGTTTAGCGCAGGCTGGTTTCACAACTTTAAGTTGCATAATAAGTTACATAATATTAAGTTTTCTGGTGAAAGTGCTTCAGCTGATCATACAGCAGCAAGTAATTTCCCTGCTGAATTTCAGGAACTTATTTCTGAGGGTGGCTATGAGCCACATCAAGTGTTTAATGCTGACGAGACAGGTGTTTTCTGGAAGAAAATGCCAACACGAACTTATATCAGTCAGCAAGAGAAAAGTGCACCGGGCTTCAAGGCAGCAAAGGATCGCTTCACCTTGCTCCTTTGCGGTAATGCATCAGGTGATTTCAAGTGTAAGCCCATGGTTATTTACTGCTCTAAGACTCCTCGTGCTTTGAAAGGTGTGGATAAAAACACCTTACTAGTAATTTGGAGGTCAAACCAGTCAGCATGGATGACAGAGGAAATATTTATTGACTGGTTTAAGCATCACTTTATTCCTGAAGTCAAGTTTTACCTGCACAGCAAGAACCTTGCATTCAAGGCTCTCTTCATTCTTGATAATTCCCGTACTCATCCACAAGCTTTGCTGGATGTGACCCCACATGTAAAAGTTGTATTTTTACCTCCAAATACAACATCTCTGATACAACCACTGGACCGGGGAGTTATTCAGACATTCAAGTGTAACTACACAAAAAAAGTTATAAAAAAACTAGTTGCATCAATGGACTCTGACTCCAACCTGGCAGTACCAAGGTTCTGGAGAAAATTTAACATTGCAGATGCCATCAGCTATGCTAGAAGTGCATGGAATGAAGTGCCCCAATCAACATTAAATGCAGGCTGGGGAAAGTTATGGCCTTCTGTAGTTAATTGTTTCACTGGTTTTCCCTTGCTTGAGAGTCAGGTTCAGGAAATTGTTCAGCTGGCAAGGAGATTACCAGGTGATGGTTTTGAAGATATGAATGAAGAAGATGTGAATGAACTCTTAGAAGATGATGATGATGAAGACAGGAGTCCAGAGGAAATGTTGGCAGAGTTCGATGCACAGATACAAAGGAGGGAGATAACAGAAGAAGATGAAGAAGAACCTGAAGAAAAACAGTTAACACTGCAGCAGTTACGTGAGCAGTTCCATGTTGCTGCTAAACTAGCAGACTTTTTCACTGAAGAGGACCCTGACAAAGCTAGAAGCAGGGCTTTGAAACGGGGTCTAGACCAGCTGATGATGCCTTACCGTCAGCTGTATAATGTAATGCAGAATAAAAGAGCCCAGAGATCCATTACAGAATTTATGCACACTCCAATACAACCATCGACTTCAGCACCAGAACCTCTACCATCCACTTCTACCGACAACCAACAAGCATCCACCTCAGCCCAGTAGGGCCACACCATCCATATCCACTCTTCACTACCATCCACAAACATCATTACCCACAATTTAAGGTAAGAAATACTATTATTTCTATTGCATTTGCAGTCTTAAGCAGTAATATATCATGACAATGAATTACAATTACATATTCGCCTTCAATTTTTACAAGATCTGTTGGTCTAAAAAAAATTGTTTGGCTTTTTGGGGACTCCCAGGAACATAACCCTATTTTTCCCATAAGTTCTTCTAATTATCTAACACGATTTTACCTAACATGATGTTTTCAGGACCGTAACTACAGTGCTAAATGAGGGTCTACTGTATAATAATATTCAATAATAATCACTCTGAAGCGCACTAAATGTTAAATGTCTTTTATTACGTTAATATAAACATTTTCATTAATCTATGATATTTTTTTCAAAATTACGTATATAAAAAACATGCTACATAACATATAAACATGATAAATATACCCCACAGTAGAATAAATATAAGATGAGATGTTAGGTGTAGATGAACGTGTATGAACCAAAACTAGACACGTTCGTCTACTTGTTTACATTCTCCGCATCTCTCTCCTCTCTCATTTACAGTGAACCCCCGAGTTTCGTAAAAACTTCATTCCAGAAGCCTGCTCAAGTGCCATTACCGAACGAATTTACGTCCTTAAGAAATGTCACATAGGTTAGTCTATTTCAGACCCCCAAAAATACACTTACAAAAGCCCTTACAATATTATACTTACATAAAAGCACGATTTCCGGGGTTTACGAAACTCGGGGGTCCACTGTACTTGTTTTACCTCATTTACTCACCTCTCACCCTACATTATGACTACAAATATTTTAAGGTAAGCAATGAGTGTATTGTACAGTATATGCATTTTATTGCTCTATTGTGCTCTAAATGTCATAGTATATTACATGTGGGTGGGGTGGCCTGGCCTGGCTGGCTACCATACCTCCCACACCTGACTTCTACAAATAAATACTACTCACCTCTCACCCTACATTAAGACTACAAATATTTTTAGGCAATGAGTGTACTGTAGTACAGTGGACCCCCGGAAATCGAATGCCTCCCAACTCGACCTATTATGTAAGTTTATTATTGTAAGTGCTTTTGTAAGTGTATTTTTGGAGGTCTGAAATGGACTAATCTAATTTACATTATTCCTTATGGGAATAAATTCGTTCGGTAACAGCACTTGAACAGCATTCTGGAACGAAGAATGTTCGATTTTCGGGGATCCACTGTATATGCATTTTATCACTCTGGGGCCCTTTAAATGTCGTAGTATATTACGTGTGGGTGGGGTGTCCTGGCTGGCTACCATACCTCCCACACCTGACTTCTTACAATAAATACTACTCACCTCTCACCCTACATAAAGACTACAAATATATTAAGTTAAGTAATGAGTGTACTGTGTGTGTATTTTACTTTTTATTGTTTTACTGCCTAATTCTATTGCTAACTTAATATATGTTGTGTAAATTTGTTATCTGGCATTTATATGCATTTATAAGTGGAAAAAAAATGGTGTTCTGCTTTCTGGCGGTAGAATGGAACCTAACCTGCCATATAAGTGGGGCCCTACTGTACTGGCTCACTTCCCTTCGCACTTCTGTGTGACTAGTTAAGTAACGGTCCAAGTCAGGTTATTTGTGTATTGTTCCAGTCACAGTATTGTGCTTTTTTAATCTTCATGACTGCATTTGATATGCAATAGACCATAATTAAACAGCATCTGCAGGGAAGAGTGAAAACTGGATTTTTGAACAACACACAAACAATTCTTCTTTTTATGATCACTTTGTTATGTGTACATTCCCCTTTCACATTATTTTTTTTCTAGATCAAACAAGACTGTCAGATAATGTTGGAAGCTGAAAAACAAATCTCTGGATAATAGAATATCTACTGTATTAACTGAAGAAGACTTAATGCAGCGAGCATTGCTCTACAGCTGTAACTACAAACAGGTAAAAAAAAAAAATACTGTATGTACATATTGCAGGAACATTATGTACACAATACCTTACCTCTGATATACCTTTGATGAGTTTCGAGTGTCTCACTACTCTTGGAGCCTGGCCACAGGCCAGGCTCATCTGGTGCTTCCCTGGTCAACCAGGCTGTTGCTGCTGGTGGCCCACTGCCCTACATATCCATCACAGCCTGGTTGATCTGGCACCTGGTGAAGATACCTGTCCAGTTTTCTCTTGAAAACTTTTGCACTTGTTCCAGCCATGTTTCTGATATCTTCTGGTAAGATGTTGAATAGTCTGGGGCCACGAATGTTGACACAGTGTTCCTTTATTGTGCCCACCGCACCCCTGCTCCTCACTGGGTTTATTTTGTACTTCCTCCCATGTCTCTCACTCCAGTATGTTATGGCAGTGTGCAGATTTGGGACCAGGCCCTCAAGTACATTCCAGGTTTATATTATCATGTATCTCTCTTTCTCCTCTGCTCCAGTGAGTACATGTTCAAGACTTTAAGGCATTCCCAGTCATTTAAATGCTTTACTGGCTCTTTAGGTGTCCTGTAGCTTGATCACTAGTGCACTCAGCTCACACACTGAGGTCCGGAGTTCGAATCTCTGGTACGGCTGGAAAACATTAGGATGTGTTTCCATAAGACACCTGCTGTCCCTATTCACCCATCAGTGTAAAATGGGTACCTGGGTGTTAGTCAACTGGTGTGGGTCGCATCCTGGGACAAAACTGACCTAAATTGCCTGAAATGCTCTGCATAACAAGCGGCTTTCTATATAGCAGTATGTCATTGACATCAGCTAAGCCTGTATACCTTGTACATGTACTTGTAGAAATACGTAAAGATTTTTTTTTTTTTTTTTTTACGTATAGTGGAACCTCGGTTTTCATTTTTAATTCATTCCAGAAAGTCTAACGAAAACCTAATTCGATGAAAACTGAAGCAATATTTTCCATAAGAAATAATGTAAATCCAATTAATCTGTTCCAGACACCCAAAAGTATTAACAAAAAATACATTTTATAGAGAATAACTATAGTTTTACACACAGAAAACAATGAGAAATAAATATAAAGGACTAATGAAATGGATAAATGAACAATTAACATAACTTTTACCTTTATTGAAGACTCTTGTTGGCGTATGGAAGACGGCAAGGAGGGGAGAGGGAGGAGAGGTCATTGTTTGGAAGGGTAATCCTCTTCCATAAGGACTTCAGGTATGAAGTCCCTATTCGGGATTACTTCCCTTCTTTGTCTTTTATTGGCACTAGGACCAGCTTGAGAGTCACTGGACCCCTGTCGCACAAAAAATTTGTCCAGGGAGGTCTGTTTCTGGCGTCTCTTTAAGATTTGCCTAAAATATGACAAGGCATTGTCACTGAACATGTTGCAGACACTGCTTGCAACAGCTTTGTTAGGGTGATATTTCTCCACAAAACTTTGCAACTCACTCCACTTTGACACATGTCTTTAATCACTGAAAAAGGCACATTCTCCCCTCTCTCTTCCTCCTCCTCTGAAGCAATTTCCTCAGCTGCGATCTCTTGTTGTTCCAGTTGAAGGTGTTGCAGCTCTTCAGTGGTTAGCTCTTCCCTGTGCTCGTCCACCAACTCTTCCACATCCTGGCCACTCACATCCAACCCCATGGACTTCCCCAAAGGCACTCGGAACTTTCTTTGGCCCCATGGTGGCTTATTTAGCAGTCGCACTCAATAAACAAGCACAAAAAACAATGGATTATTACGAAATGTTTCATATGAATGCGCAGGGTAATGTTCACTCGACGAGAAGCAAAGCTAAACTGACTCAGAACGCGTGTACTCACCTAATTGTGGTTGCAGGGGTCGAGACTCAGCTCCTGGCCCCGTGTGTGTGGGATGCTTTGTGTGGGTGTGGGCAGGCGGACACATTCAGTACGGCGGATGAAAACCGAGGTGATCAATGAAAACTGGGACAAAATTTTGACGAAAAATGTCGTTGAAAACCAAATTTGATGAAAACCAGGGCAAACGAAAACCGAGGTTCCACTGTATGCCGTAAACGATCTCTGTATTTGTTCTAGCTCTGATATTTTTCCTGCCTTGAACAATCACACAGTGGCAGCTTTTAAAAGTATGTAATTACTATACTAGTGTAGTATACAGAAATTATACAGAAGAAAATGAGGTGGTATAGCAATAGTGATAAAATACAGTACATTTAGTACAGTATTGTGGTTGCAAGCAAATGAAATTAAAGTTAAATACAAACAATTTAGAATTCTTAACAGTACTAGATATTAAAGTCTGAGGAAATAAACTCACATTTGAGGATCCCTATAAACCACCTTACAACAAAATGTATGCAAAACTTTAAATGAAGGGCTATAGTAATAATACTGTACTAAAATCCACTGGAGAAGGTAGCTGATCGATAAATAAAGGTAAATTATTGGTTGTTCTATTGAAAATTATGTTTGAGTTTGTTGCTCTAATTACTTATATTTGTAAGGTAGCTTAATGTGGGTGGGAATGATTGGTGAGTGGAAAGAGATGCACTGCAAGGAATGCAGAGGAAAGGGTGGTGTGAAAAAGAGGTTTGGACAAGGCCATCACCATGTTAGCCCTGTCAACACTGTTGGGCTGATGACCGCCAGACAAACACTATCCTTCATGGGTGAACATCCTCCTCACAGTCTTCCAAATTCTTCCAGGATTCCACTACTGCAGCTTGTTTTATTTCTTATTTTTTTTTTTTTTATTAACACATCAGCCGATTCCCACCAAGGCAGGGTGGCCCGAAAAAGAAAAACTTTCATCATCATTCACTCCATCACTGTCTTGCCAGAAGGGTGCTTTACACTACAGTTATAAAACTGCAACATTAACACCCCTCCTTCAGAGTGCCGGCACTGTACTTCCCATCTCCAGAACTCAAGTCCGGCCTGCCGGTTTCCCTGAATCCCTTCATAAATGTTACTTTGCTCACACTCCAACAGCACGTCAAGTATTAAAAACCATATGCCTCCATTCACTCCTATCAAATACGCTCACACATGCTTGCTGGAAGTCCAAGCCCCTCACACACAAAACTTCCTTTACCCCCTCCCTCCAACCTTTCCTAGGCCGACCCCTACCCCGCCTTCCCTCCACTACAGATTTATACACTCTCGAAGTCACTCTGTCTCGTTCCATTCTCTCTACATGTCCAAACCACCTCAACAACCCCTCCTCAGCTCTCTGGACAATCGTTTTGGTAATCCCGCACCTCCTCCTAATTTCCAAACTCCGAATTCTCTGCATTATATTCACACCACACATTGACCTCAGACATGACATCTCCACTGCCTCCAGCCTTCTCCTCGTTGCAACATTCATCACCCATGCTTCACACCCATATAAGAGCGTTGGTATAACTATACTCTCATACATTCCCCTCTTTACTTCCATGGATAAGGTTCTTTGTCTCCACAGACTCCGAAGTGCTCCACTCACCCTTTTCCCTCATCAATTCTATGATTCACCTCATCCTTCATAGACCCATCCGCCGACATGTCCACTCCCAAATATCTGAATACATTCACCTCCTCCATACTCTCTCCCTCCAATCTGATATCCAATCTTTCGTCACCTATTCTTTTTGTTATCCTCATCACCTTACTCTTTCCTATAGTATTCACTTTCAATTTTCTTCTTTTACACACCCTACCAAATTCATCCACCAACCTCTGCAGCTTCTCTTCAGAATCTCCCAAAAGCACAGTGTCATCAGCAAAAAGCAACTGTGACAACTCCCACTTTGTATTTGCTTCTTTATCTTTTAGACCAACACCTTTTGCCAAGACCCTTGCATTCACTTCTCTTACAACCCCATCTATAAATATATTGAACAACCACGGTGACATCACACATCCTTGTCTAAGGCCCACTTTTACTGGGAAATAGTCCCCTTCCCTCCTACACACTCTAACCTGAGCCTCACTATCCTCATAAAAACTCTTCACTGCTTTCAGTAACCTTCCTCCTATTCCATACACCTGCAACATCTGCCACATTGCCCCCCTATCTACCCTATCATACGCCTTTTCCAAATCCATAAATGCCACAAAAACATCTTTACCCTTATCCAAATACTGTTCACCTATATGTTTCACTGTAAACACTTGGTCTACACACCCCCTACCTTTCCTAAAGCCCCCTTGTTCATCTGCTATCCTGCTTTCTGTTTTACTCTTAATTCTTTCAATAATAACTCTACCATACACTTTACCAGGTACACTCAACAGACTTATTCCCCTATAATTTTTGCACTCTCTTTTGTCCCCTTTGCCTTTATACAAAGGAACAATACACGCTCTCTGCCAATCCCTAGGTACCTTACCCTCTTCCATACATTTATTAAATAATAGCACCAACCACTCCAAAATTATTTCTTATGTAGCTATATTCCAAAATTTTGGTAATTTGTGCAGGTCTTACATTCATGGTTGAATGCTAAACCTATAGGGGTAATTGCCACTGTCATTACAAAGATTTGTTTGTAGCAGTTATCTTGACATGTACATGAAAAAGTTAAAGTTGACACAAAGGCCTACTTTAACTTTTTCAAGAGTCAAGATGACTCTAGGAGAACGTGGAGACTAAGAAATTCAGGCAGGACCCATATTAACAACACTGTTTTCTGGCTAAGATACACTGATGATATCTTGGTTTCCTGCCCCAAACACTTTAATATCCAAAAAAATTAACAAAGTTGAACCATCTATAAAATTAACTTTGAGACTAAAAAAAATGAGGGGTGGGGGTCGATTTCCTTACCTTGATGTCTTCCTATGTTGATCTCCCAATTGACATCCTTTCCTTTAATGTACTGTGTGTGTGTTGTGTGTGTGTTCGTGTGTGTGTGTGTGTACTCACTTAATTGTACTCTCCTAATTGTGGTTGCAGGGGTCGAGACTCAGCTCCTGGCCCCGCCTCTTTGCTGTCCACTACTGGGTCTCTGCTCTCCCTGCTCCATGAGCTTTATCATACCTTGTCTTAAAACTATGTATGGTTCCCACCTCCACTATATCGTTCTCTAGACTATTCCACTTCCTAACTACTCTATGGCTGAAGAAGTGCTTCCTAACATCCCTTTGACTCATCTGAGTCTTCAGCTTCCAGTTGTGTTCCCTTGTGTCTGTGTTCCCTCTCTGGAACAACCTATCACTATCTACCTTGTCAATTCCCCGCAGTATTTTGTATGTCGTTATCATGTCTCCTCTAACCCTTCTGTCCTCCAGTGTTGTTAGTCCTATTTTCCTCAACCTTTCTTCATAGGGCAGTCCCCTGAGTTGTGGAACTAGCCTTGTCACAAACCTTTGCACTTTCTCTAATTTCTTGACATGCTTAACCAGGTGTGGGTTCCAGACTGGTGCTGCATACTCTAGTATGGGCCTGACGTACACGGTGTACAGTGTCTTGAACGATTCCTTGTTAAGGTAACGGAACGCTAATCTTAGGTTTCCCAGTCGCCCATATGCTGCCGCGATTATCTGGTTGATGTGTGTGTGTGTGTGTGTTAGTTACCATTTTGTCCTAGGCACATGTTGATTAGACACTAGGCCTGTTGTATGTATGTGTGTGTACTCACCTAATTGTGGTTGCAGGGGTCGAGACTCAGCTCCTGGCCCCGCCTCTTTGCTGTCCGCTACTGGGTCTCTGCTCTCCCTGCTCCATGAGCTTTATCATACCTTGTCTTAAAACTATGTATGGTTCCTGCCTCCACTATATCTTTCTCTAGACTATTCCACTTCCTGACTACTCTGTGGCTGAAGAAATGCTTCCTAACATCCCTTTGACTCATCTGAGTCTTCAGCTTCCAGTTGTGTGCCCTTGTTTCTGTGTTCCCTCTCTGGAACATCCTGTCACTGTCTACCTTGTCAATTCCCCGCAGTATTTTGTATGTCGTTATCATGTCTCCTCTGACCCTTCTTTCCTCCAGTGTTGTTAGTCCTATTTCCCTCAACCTTTCTTCATAGGACAGACCCCTGTGTTGTGGAACTAACCTTGTCGCAAACCTTTGCACTTTCTCTAGTTTCTTTACGTGCTTGACCAGGTGTGGGTTCCAAACTGGTGCTGCATATTCTAGTATGGGCCTGACATACACGGTGTACAGTGTCTTGAACGATTCCTTGTTAAGGTAACGGAACGCTAATCTTAGGTTTGCCAGTCGCCCATATGCTGCCGCAGTTGTCTGGCTGATGTGTGCCTCCGGAGACGTGCTTGGCGTTATACTCACCCCAAGGTCTTTCTCCTTTGCCGAGGTTTGTAGCCTTTGTCCGCCTAGCCTGTACTCTGTCAGCGGTCTTCTTTGCCCTTCTCCGATCTTCATGACTTTGCATTTGGTGGGATTGAATTTGAAAAGCCAGTTGCTAGACCAGATGTCAAGCTTGTCCAGGTCTGTTTGAAGTCCTGCTTGGTCCTCTTCCGATGTGATTCTCCTCATTAATTTCACATCATCTGCGAACAGAGACACTTCTGAGTCTATCCCATCCGTCATGTCGTTTACATATACCAAGAATAACACTGTCGTCAGGCCGATTTCCCTTAACCTTTCTTCGTAGGACAATCCCCTTAGCTCTGGGACTAGTCTTGTTGCAAACCTTTGCACTTTCTCTAATTTCTTGACGTGCTTGACTAGGTGTGTGTTCCAAACTGGTGCTGCATACTCCAGTATGGGCCTGACGTATATGGTGTACAGAGTCTTGAATGATTCCTTAGTGAGGTATTGGAACTCTGTTCTTAGGTTTGCCAGCCGCCTGTATGCTGCAGCAGTTATCTGATTGATGTGTGTCTCAGGAGATGTGCTCGGTATTATACTCACCCCAAGATCTTTTTCCTTGAGTGAGGTTTTGGGTTTTTGGCCCCCTAGACTATACTCTGTCTGGGTTTCTTTGCCCTTCCCCGATCTTCTGATTTTCATTTGGCAGGGTTAAATTAAGGAGCCAGTTGTGGACCAGGCTTGAACCTGTCCAGGCTCTTTTAGTCTTGCCTGACCCCATGATTTAATTTTTCCCAAAACTTACATCATCTGCAAACGGGGCCCTTTAGCTACCCCTTCCCGTTATGTACAATATACAAAAACAAAAGGTCCCAGGACGCCCCTTTGGGGAACCCCACTTGTCACAGGTGCCCATTGACCCCTCTCACGTACCATGACTCTTGTTGCCTCCCTGTCAGTTTCTGACCCATTGCAGTGTTTTTCCTTTCGTGTGCCTGATCCTCTGTTTTTGCATTAACCTCTTTGGGGGAAATGTTGCCTTTTTTGCAGTCCCAAAAAAATGCAGCCATCCACCCTCTTCCGTGTCATTTGTTCCTTGTCATAAAAATCCCGTAGGTTTGTGAAAAGGGTTTTCCCCTTTCCCGAAACCGGATTGTGTTTTTTTGTGTTTCAGGTGCTCCACCACTCTCCTCCTGATGATCTTCTCCTGACTTTGCATATATCACGCAGTGACACAGGTCTGTAGTTTAATGCCTCGAGTCTATCTCCTTTCTTAAAATTGGGACTACATTTGCCATTTCCACCCCCGGTAGTTGCTCAGTTTCAATGGATTTTTGAAGATTTTTTTTAGTAGCACACACAAAACTCTGTCCCCCCTAAGGACCCGGAGAAATTGTTGTTGTGTTTTGGGTTATCACCTCACCCAATTCAAATTGTGGTTGCAGGGGGAGACTCACTCCTGGGCCCCCCCTCACTTCCCGCTACTGGGTTTTGCTCTCCCTGTCGTGGCTTTATCATACCTTTCTTAAAACTATGTTGGTTCCCGCCCCCCCTAATGTTGCTAAACTTTCCCCTTCCCAACTCTCTATGGCTGAAGAATTGCTTCCCAACATCCCCCCTGACTACTGGTCTTCAGCTTCCAGTTGTGTCCCCTTTTTGTTTTCCTCTCTGGGCATCCTTCACTTCCCCTTTGTCGATTCCCCCCGATTTGAACGTTTTCATGTCTCCTCTAACCCTTCTGTCCTCCCGTGTTGTTAGTCCCATTTTCAACCTTTCTTCATAAGGCAGTCCCCCGAGTTGTG